>JAYMFT010188357.1:0-11909 GCA_038088735.1 Panulirus argus
ACACTCAGTCTCTAGCTGTCATGTGTAATGCACTGAAACCACAGCTCCCTTTCCACATCCAGGCCCACAGACCTTTCTGTGGTTTACCCCAGACGCTTCATATGCCCTGGTTCAGTCCATGGACAAGAAGTTACAGTGGTGCGCGTGATCTAGTATATGCATAAAACCACAGGAAAATGAAACACGATAAGTTCTCAAGTGCACTTTCGTGTAATGATCACATCGTCAGAGGAGATCCAAGAATAAGATAGAAGACATAGAACAGTCAGTTGATATATATGTGGCCATTTCATCTGTCTCCTGGCGCTACCTCGCCGGTGCGGGAGGTGGCGATGCTGTTTCCCGTGGGTTGGGGTGGCGTCAGGAGTGGATGGGGGCGAGCAAGTGTGAATACGTACATGTGTATATGCATGTGTATGTATGTATATATGTATATGTTGGTATGTATATATATATGTACTGTGTATATATGTGCATTTATGTATATATGTGTGTCTGTTTCCTGGCGCTACCTCACTGACGCGGGAAACAGCGATCAAGTGTATATATATATATATATATATATATATATATATATATATATATATAAAGCGTTAATTATATGGCCATGATTAGGGTATTCAGTTGCCGTCTCAGCAAAAATAAGATAAAATGCAAGTAGATGTGTTCATATCACTTGGCATGCAGGTGTGTAGGTATATGTATGCAAGTAGGTGGGTATACATGTGTATGTATGAATGCGTATAAAATGTAAGGATATATGCATTAATATAGATGTATGCATGTGTATGGATGTATGGGCATATGCATGTATACACATGTACGCGTTCAAACAATATTAGGCTGGTATGTTCAGCCGCCTCCACTCTCAACTCGAGCTGTCAGCGCTATCAATCCTCTCCTTCCGTGAGGTGTGAACCCAAGAAGTATCGACCCGCTAATTCGAAGCTTTCATATCAAGCTGCTCCCAAGCTTTCATTGTCCGTAGTTCAGCTCATTATGTCGATGTCATTACCAGTATTCGGTGTGTGGTGTCAACTAACAAGTTTTTCGATGTCACTCCTCCCTCTCCGTGGCCTGTGAACCTGAGACTATCATCCGGCGAGTTCGAAGCCAAACTGGGGTCAGCAGGGGCGCAGGGGCGGTCTCTGTGCTCGAGCCGAGCCCAAGCCAGTCGTCCCGTGGCGCCAGCGGCTGTGGTATGGGTGTAACGCGACCCAAGCAGGAATGATGAAAATTCATGAATGGATGTTGACTTTATCAACACTAATGAATGGTGATACCCCATTACTTGATAATTATTTACCTGCCAGAGGTGGAATCACCATGAGCGGGTTGGCGAGAGGGCGAGGGTGGTGGAAAGGAAAACGGAGCGTAAGGGCAGAGAGTGAAGCACAGTGTGTGGGGCCCCCTCTAGTAATCTTATCATGATGCAGCGCAAGGAAGACATTTAAGAAAAAAAAAAATATATATCGATACCATTGGTGGTTATGTAGTAACTCTCGTGCAGGATGTCATTAAATAACAGCACTTCGCTGGTGCATTCCTATGTGCTTTCCAGCAACCCAACCCACTACAGTTTTCTACACTGTGGCTTAATTGTTCACATGCAATGTATTGGATCATTCATTTTAAACAAATATCTCTCTACAGGCTTGCCTGTTGAAGACTCACTGCAACATGTAATTATCTTATTCATAAAGATGATTAATACATAATCCATATAACACCACAACAATACTTTCCTGAGGTTTTGTTAGAAATCGTACAGTATGTATGACTGCACCCAGTATGGATGAGCGTTCACACGAGGTTATAACTTTGTTACGGACGTTATATTCATTATGCAAACTTCGTTGGTTTCCTGTAACGCTGGACGTGTGACGGGGATTCAGTAAGAAGCATAAGGCGTCAGGAAAATTGAGGCCAGTAGTTGGCTTTTTCACGGAGTGTGGCGCGAGTGTGGTGGGAGTGATGGCCCTGTGGTGGTGGTCGTCGTCACTGCATGATGGGCCACACATCAGCCGGGAGTCGCCAGGAGCCATTCGTGCAGATATCCAGCTTGGCATCGGTCGTTAAGATTACAAGGAACCCTTTATATCACTTTGCCTCAGAGACACAGCTTTGAAACGACTTGTCGAACTCAACCAACACCACCATTGCTCAAACCCAATGATAACAGCATGAATGATAAATGGGAAAATGACAAAATGGCCATTAACTGGCCAGCCGACATTTTGTTATTCATGTCCATTTTAACAATTTGATATTCCTGACGCGATGATGGTTTACAGTCTCTTATTAAACCCCACAGTCACATCATCGGAAGAGCTCGTATGAATCACGTTTCTTAACACAAAGCACCACAGGTCATACTAGTACATGACACAGCGGACGGGATGCAATAACTTGTTATTACTTTATCCAGACCCAACCACCACCCCAATATACTATCTACATTCCCATAATAAAGACTGCTTACTGACCACAACGTGTGGGTGCACCTGTGTGGTGCTGACCCCTGCATGTCACCAGGTCCACCGCCACGCTGTAACAAACACTGCCAACTGTGACACATTACGGGTAACATGTGTGTTGCAAAACGATATTCCTTTTTTTACATTCACTGTACTCAAAAATGTTTGACAGCTTCTTAAGTACTCATATTGAGAACAAAATGGTTAAGTTACTATTCAGATGCATCCTTGACCTGCCACATGGGTCGTTACGACAAACCAGCAGGCGTAAAGGTCACCCTCCATTTGGTGACATTTGCTTCTGTATCAGGGTGGAAGGATTTGGCTTGTGTATGCGTGTGCTAATTAAAGGGGGGGAGGGAGGTGCATTATCACCGAATAATTCAGACCTTTACCAAAGGATGCGAAAAACGTCCGAACTTGCGATTAACATCACAGTATATTGGCTCGTCCTACTTATTTCTACATTTGCTTCATAAACTGTCCCGTTGTATGTATATAGGTGTCAACTATCACCGTAGCTACTCCTCTCTCACCTCCCTCCCTCCTTACCCTATCACCCTCCACCCACACGCCGGCCCCCACCCCCCTCCAGGTCACTAATGAAAGCTTCGAAGCAGCGAAGCGATTGCCGGGGTTCACAGCTCACGGAACGAGAGGATTGACTGACAGCGCTGACTGCCCGAGGTGCAGCTGTGCCTGCGAGTCTTCATCTAATGAATCCTACAGAATGAACACTCTTCAGGTTTACTTCTCCATCCTATAATGATTCGTACATAATGGCTAAATCAAAAGCCTCTCCTGCATTTCCTTCCTAATGGTTAAACTAGCAGTTCACTCACCTTTCCTACTTAATAACTAAACTAATAATTCATTCCTGTCTATCCTATATCACTGTAGCCATTCTCGTCCATGTTACCCTCTTGATTCAATCTTAACCCTCACGTACCTGTCAGCGGCTGGAATAGAATACTAGCAAGCGGGACACGACAACCGCCTGGAGTGCCTGGTACGGCGCACGTCACTCCTCCCTGTGTCGTGTGCTCTCTGCCTGAAAAATGACGGGACCCTGCAGTGTTTTCATAAAGCTTGTGCCATGTTGTCTGTTACTGATCTAATTAAAAACCCCATCTACACGCTGAAACTTTGTTATAACTCTCGCAACCGATATTTGTTAACTCAGTGTTTTCAATGAGCATAAACGGGATCGATCTAGACGTGTGTATAACAGATAACTAGAGTTCAATTATTATCTGTCGTACCTCCGCCAACCTTTTGTACAATGCCACAATACCATTTCCGCGATACAGAAAAACGTAATTTTTCAACGCGCATTCTGTATGTTTCATAACATTACTTTTCCCGTTATTCCTTGTAAACCCTTTTTTTTCGTATTACTTTCGAGGCAATTATGTTTAACTCTCACCCAATACTCTTTCTCATGTAAGAATTTATGCAAACGAAGGAGGAAACTGCCATACCTTGCTTACACAAAATCAAACTTTGCCACACGTATTTAGCATCCAAGTGTAGTGTTAGTCTGCTGTAGAGGGGCATTTGTCTTGTTCTCTCTGTAATCTATGACTCTTTTATGTTTTTTTCAACTATTGATAATTCCCTAGCTCTCGCTAGTTCCCAGGGTCTCCCTTACACTTGCTATTTTTAGTCAAAAGAAATCTGTTGAGGATCACTCGCTGATGTCGATATTTCCAGCCAATAATATCATCGTAAGCCCATATATACCAAGTCGACCCCTACGCTTGTGGGTGGAGCCTGTACGCTATGTCATTGGCCCTAAACAGAGAAAACTGCTGGTACAGGACTAAGGAAAACGTAGGGTTCAGGACCCCGTGCATTACAAGTCTGCCACTGCGATCGGGTCCGTTTTTTGAAGTCAGACTGGGTCGAATTTATAGACAGCATTCTGATCTCTGTGCAATTTACAGTTCTCCTGCGACATTCTCTTAACAGTCCAAATGTTCTCCCTATCCTCGCTATTTTCTGATCCAACGTAATTGTGCGAATTTGTCACGGATGTAAATATTTGTAGCCTAGATGCAGCCACAGATGGTGGTTCCCGCTCCATAAAACCTAAATTTCTGTAGAGTACACAAGACTCCAGTCTGTAAGACCATAGAAGAATATAATGAACCCCTAAACTGGTTCACTACAGGTGGCCGTCTTGAGCGAGTCTGCTGGCCGTCATGATGGGGTCTGCTGGCCGTGTTAACAGACCTCCCACCTCCCTCCAGGTTGTTGTTGATCTGGGCGATAATCCAGCCAGAAGGAAGGCCTCAGAGCCGTCACCACGTCCAGTTATCATCTGTGAATCCTTCGAAGACTCAAGACACTCGGACTCTACGCCTGGACCCACCTTTACCTCCCCTGCCTGGCCTTCGTCCCGTCCAGCACACGGAAAGGTCCGCTATAGAGGGTATGGCAGATCCTCCTCCCGTCCCTCTCACACCACTTGTCAGGGCGCGTGCGCGCTCGCTGCTGTCCCTCCATTCCTCTTGGGTCGCCATTCGGACCCCAGGCAAGAGTTCGAAAACAAGCTACAGCATCACCTTCGCCACCGTCACTTCCTTCGTCCCCGAGTTGACATTTGGCACCACAAGCAGTGCGAGCCCGTCCGATAGAAGACCAGTCCCATCCCAGTCATTATGAACGTCATCAAGTCACTAGAGCGCCATTCCAGCCTCTGTGGACGGAGTGTCTGTCTAACCCTTGGATGAAACATTCCCACTCTCTGCTCTGTGAGGACGTTGTCCATTTTCTATCTCTGGATGCAATTTATTCAATAACTCGATAATTATGATTAGCATTTCTAACGAGCAAAAAGATCATTGAGAAACTGGAAATGTTTGGAATGTGTCCGGCAGTTGTCAGGACTGGACGGTCTGTGTATTACTATACCTGTTACTGACGTCATAAAGTACCCAACTTTTAAAGGATTAAGTAAACAAAATTTTCAGAGTTGGAATTTAAATTCTATATTTTGAGTCATAAAAATATTAATAAAATCTTTAGCTTTTAAAGTTTGTTCTTCATGTGATGACATCTTGTAACAGAAGCCGTGTGTGGAGTGAGAACGTGGATGGCTGTAGAAATATTTTGAACACCCGCAGAAGGTGTTCAACAGCGTTCAGTTGTTGGTTATATTAGGACCGTGACGGCCTTAACGGCCCTTGCTGTCGTTAGGCCCAACGCGTCGTAAAGTTGTCATTCAACAGTTTGTGAGAAATAAAGGCTAAATGAGAGAGAAATGTCCTTATGAAACCTTTTATTACAGACAATGGTCCAGACCACAAAGCAACTCTTGTCAAAAACACGTTACTCCACCGTGGATGAATGGAGGGTCAACCGGACACCTCATCAAGTTAGCCACGCACACTTGACATTACTAACAACAGTTTAACCATGGAATTTTTTTTATTTAACATAAATTATTAGATTCAGGCAAAGAGGACAATTAACAAAGGTTACAAATTTAGTTTGTTGAAAAGACAATTAATCGAGGGCGATCCGCGTGTCGGTGGAGGGAGTGATAAACAGTCGTCATTGTGCGTAAATAGAAGGTCGTCTCCGTAAGCCAAGGACTGTAGTAGACTTCAGCACGACGGTACGACCCTTGAACATGACGGAACGACTCTTGAACATGATGGTACGACCCCTGGGTATGAGAGCCCGGCCTTTCCTCTAACCCCTAAGGGTCAGGTCAAAGCTGAGGTCATCATACACTGGGGTAATGCCATCTTGTACGACGGGGTGAGTGAGGGGACGTCTCTCCCGGTGTTTGCTAACTCCGCCATCTCCACGCGATCACCTTCTTCCCATAAGCTAAATCAACAAGGTGGTTGACCCCAAGAGAAACACACAGAAAAATGTGCCATATATGTATATAAGGCAAATGAATCATTCACCCACACTCCTCAATAACATGTTTTTATCTTATTGTCAGTAGCAACAAAGCAAGTGAAACCAACAGAAGTGATGTGCTATAATCTGAGAACCAGGCCACAAGTCAAGCAGGTCTGTTTCTTTAACACCGTATAAACTGCAGAAGCAGAAGGCTTGTGGTACTAATATCACTGTATAACAGGGGAAGAACTGCCTGTAGAACAGTAACTGGGGAAAAATTTACTGTTGAACATTTCAATGTCAAGAAAATGGGTAATGATGATCTCAGGTACTTCCCGAGCGACCAGTGACCTTCCCAAGCTAGAATTGAATACCACATGGGCTCCTGAACCAGTACTGAAGACTTCATGGGTTCCTAAACCAGTACTGAAGACCTCATGGGTTCCTGAACCAGTGCTAAAGACCTCATGTATCTCTGAACCAGTACTGAAGACCTCATGGGTTCCTGAAACCGGTACTGAAGACCTCATGTATCCCTGAACCAGTGCTGAAGACCTCATGGGTTCCTGAACAAGTACTGAAGACCTCATGGGCTCCTGAACCAGTGCTGAAGACCTCATGTATCTCTGAACCAGTACTGAAGACCTCATGAGTTCCTGAACCAGTTCTGAAGACCTCATGGATTCCTGAACCAGTACTGAAGACCATGGGTTCCTTAACTCGTACTGAAGACCTCGTGGATTCCTGATCCAGTATTGAAATCGTCATAAGTTCCTGAGCCAGTACTGAAGACCTCATGGGTTCCTGAACAAGTATTGAAGATCTCATGGGTTCCTAAACCAGCACTGACTCTGCACATCTCTTCTGTTTTCATGTAACTGAATGAAAATGAAAGCACATTAGTCGTGGATAACACTAGGGTACTTTGTGCATCGAGAGACCAATATATTACAGGCAGAGAAAGTCACTGTTAACTAAGGATGAATAGTGATGTGAATTGTATCAGTTGAACAAGACGCAAAATCATGGCACTGTCCATTCACAGGGAGAACAATATAAAAGTTCCCTTGACTTCAAGAGCCTGACTATAAACCCCAAACTTAAAAAGTTCACAAACGTCACTTAAGCCTAGTTCGAATGTACACACAAGAACAAATAAACAAGTACCTGATTATCCATTATTGTCCCATTTATACAGTACTTTCCTATGTACAGTCAGAGTGAATCATGTTCAAAACATCAATTCGATTCGTCCCTCAAATACCCTGATGCAAAGGTCAAGGCGGCCTATGACCCGTCAGCGGGTCACTGGCCATTAAATCCAACAATTTCAGAAGCTGCTGCTTACGTGTTAAAGACTTACCACGTGGCAAGATATAGTGATGTAGGGACACGTCCCTCTGGCACAATCAAGGCCAATGATCAAGTATTACACTGAACTGTGATTCGAGGAACACAATGCTGAGTGTTAGCACTGTCAGCAGTGAAAGGAACCTACAGAATGGAAAAGGAACAGTGAATATATCACAAACACAGATGTGTTTGTTGGTGTAGTTCATTCAGTCTTCACCTGATCTCATGATGGTTGAAGAGCTGAAAATATTGCCTTATCTTCCGTCCTGATCTACAGCTCTCCTTCCTGAGACTGACGGATCCATCATCACCTTGCTGACAATCAGCGCGTGTTAACGTGCTGGATTTAGGTCACTGATATGATCTCATAAACAACATCTCAACATGACTGAACGGCCAAGCGGCACTCCTCGTATGATTAAGACAGCAGTCACTCAGACCCTCAACCTATCAATCATACATTTATAGTAAATTTTGTCTCACAAAATAATTCTAAATTTAAATGGTAAACAACTTTTCAGGGAATTTAAAAAATAAATATGACTAATGTGTATCAATATACGAAGCTTGAGACTAGCAAGTATTCACCGAAATACAAGTAATGAAATTTAAAAATATATATATATCTATATATCTTTCTTTACTTTTTTCTTTGTATGACAAGGCTTTGCACTGCAGTCAAGAATGAAACTGAATATATAAAGAGGTACTTGTATTCCTAATTAGTTAATTGGAATGTATAGCAAACCTTCTGGTTCACTTTGGCTGAAGTCACAACCATAACATTTCAACAATCATGGTTACGTTAAGGTTCTGATATATGGAGTGTAGGAGGAGAGAGAAACCAACCTCAGGTAACACAACCGAGAGAGCAACACTGTGTTGATGCTGCGATGGTGCTGTACAGATACAGACTTGGTTAATAAAAGCTGTGTTAATGGTGACCAGAAGCACTGTGTTGCTACTGTGATTAATAACTGCAGATGCATTCAGTGTTTTGTGTTCATAATGTGACACGACCTATCACTTGGCGCTGGTGGCATGACAACCCATCACTTGGTACTGGAGGCAGCGGTGGCATGACACATCCCATCACTTGGCACTGGTGGCAGCGGTGGCATGACACACGTGGTGGCAGTGACGAGACGTCAGCAACACATCCAACCCTGGGTTTCTCGTCGTGGTCTCCCCTGTGTACCGTACTGCGGGCCACACCCTTGCGCTACGCGTCTGCTGAACCAAAACTCTCGATACGGTACAGCGTGTGTACCGCGCCGCTCCCTAACTGCCACTTCCTTTACGGAGGTTACTGCAGGCGAGTCCAGTACTGGGTGTTCATGTCGTGGTGTTGGCCCGGCACTGCCACGGGGACCGACACACCAGGAGACAGCAAACCTAGAATACATAAATAACGTTGTTTACCACACGGAACACAGGAGGTGCGCCGCATCTCATAAGCCTGAACTCATAAACAGAACTCATTGTTTACCTTCAAGACAATTACAAGTGTTCACACTGAGTGCCAAGAACAGACATACGCACACTTGTGCTCATGGATATGCGTATGTAAGTTCATGGTACGAAATGCCAACATCTGCTGAACTGAAGGCGTTCAGTGCAGTCTCCCTGCGAGTCTGAACAGGAGAAATTTTACCAATAAATATGAAGGTGATAAGTTAGATGCATCACCCCTGATAACTATGTCATCGATAATAAAACATAAAGATGCACACGTTTATTGACCTAATGTTACCACAAATATACTTAACAAAAATTTGAGAATATTCTTCTTTCAGAAATGTTCTATAAGACTTGCTACAGTAAAACTAAAACTGCCAACTTAGCTCACAATACTACAAAGAAAATAAGAATGTGTTGCTTCACTTTTCTAATGGTGCTGATGCGAGCAACACTCTTGTACCAGATTAACCAACACAAACACACGACACCTGAATAGTTTTCTGGTCCAAGCTTTCCTGACACCCGTTGTGGTACAGGGCACCCACTGTGGTACAGGAAACCTAGTGTGGTACAGGACAACCAGTGTGGTACAGTATACCTACTGTGGTGGAGAACATCTGGTGTGGTACAGGAAATATAGTGTAGTATAGGGCACCCAGTGTGGTACAGGAAACCTAGAGTGGTAGAGGACACCCTGCGTGGTACAGGGCACCCAGTGTTGTACAGGACACCCAGTGTGGTACAGGAAACCTAGTGTGGTGGAGGACAAGAGGTGTGGTGAAGGAAGGTACAGAAGTCGTACCTGTATACTGACAGTTCCTGACAATGAGCAAGGAATACATACAAGTCTGCCTCGGGTGAACAAGCGTGACCTTATACTGAGAATGATGCCAGGTTCACATGACACTGTCACACTGAGGGGTTGAGGCAATGGTCACACGGCACCAGCAACACCTGAGGCGCGGGTCTTACGACGGGAGCGACCGTTCCCTGGACACGAGCCTTGCGTCGCTGGAGCGAGTGGGAGAGATTGAACGACTTACCAGCCTGTGAGTTGGGCGGTGTGGGCGTGTTGTACTCGTGGGCGTGTGGGGACTGATGATGGTGGGAACCTGGGTGGTAGAGCATGGGCGGGCACGTGGGCGAGGCGCGGGCGTGCGAGTAGAGGGAGTCGTACGTGTGACGCGTCATGTAAGGGTTGTGGCCGTGGGCGTTGTCCCGGTTGACGGCCATGCCGGCGGGGCTGCCCGAGTGCACGACGGTCGAGGGCGGCTGCTGCGGCCCCAGGCAGTTGCTGGGACTCGAAGCCACGGGCCCAACACTGGAAGCCATCCCGAACCCTCCTCCGCCACCACCCATTGACCTGGACAAACAAAGTGTTATCACCTCACAGGTCAACAGTTAATCTTTTTTTTTCTTTGTTTCAATAATTCATTCCTCGACCTGCCATTCGGTTGACACTACTGCCGTCAGCCGAGGAGTTCTGGTCGTTGGAATATCGCTGGTGAATTTCAGAAAAAAAAATTACAATTATTCTTACTTTAAAAAATAAATCATCCTAATTTTCAAGTACATAGCCTAGGTACAGTGATCAGTATGGCAGAACATGTCTGATCGAAGGCCACTTCCCATCAGAGCAAGGAAGGGAGAAACTAACGAGGCTCCGCAGGTGTCTGGAGACGTGAACCTTTAAGGTGGGAAGGTTACAGAAAAGGGAAAGACAAAAGGAAGGGAAGAACCCTAAAACTTAGCGATTTCAGAAAAGAAAAAAGTATCATAACGGTGAGTCCTCAAGTAGCTGGTCTCCACACTAAAACTGAGAGGCAGCGCACATATGCATGCCTCAGGTTCAGTCCCTGAGGTGTGGGACACATGCAGACAACTCCCGAGAACAGCAGCCGGAATGATACTTGTAGAACAAAGATAGAACAAAAACATGGCGTCGTGCAGACTGGAATGGTTGGAGAGGCGACGTCTTGCGAATAATGGAAGGGAAAGCTTTCGATTCTACTCCTGTAAAGAAGAGCTGGACCAGTCACCCAAGATTCAAAGACTTTGGAATTGGCTCATGTGAGAGCAATGGGGGTTTAGTTAGGGGGTTATAACGGTCTCCTTTCCTAGAGATAGGCTGCGGGAAGACATGCGAGCAGGGGGAAGGAGGTGCCTGGGCATAGAATACGGAACTGGGGAAGAAGGAATGGGCGGCGGGGGGGCGAGTCACAGGCAGCCTCCTTCAGAACTCGAGGAGGGTTGCCATCTGCCTTGCCCACCCGGAGAATCCTTGCCCGAGGAAAATATAGGGGGTGGTATAGGTTGAGGGGGGAGGGGTGATACTGGGGGGATATGAGATAAAATATTCTAAAGTTGACCAAGAGGAAAATATGGTGCGAAAATTAGCTGTTTTATGGGTATTGAGAGATAAAACTGATGGAAAGGAGGAACAGTTACACTACAGAAATTATATGAAGTTTTCTGGTTAAAGACCAGACAGATTTGCTAGAAGTCAAATTTGCTCACTTTCATTTTACGAATATGTGCATGACTTACGATGATCAGCTCTGCAGGGATTGTGAACAGGAATCAAACTATAATGCAATACAGCGAAGATAATGATCACATGGTCAGCTATGGTCTATCCCTGAGGACACAGGCATTAGAGTAAGAATGTGAAACGTCCAGGGGATGTGGATAGGGAGCTGTGGTTTCGGTGCATTACACATGACAGCTAGAGACTGAGTGTGAGCGAATGTGGCCTTT
>JAYMFT010188368.1:0-25811 GCA_038088735.1 Panulirus argus
GAGGAGGAGATGGAGTGAGTATTTTGAAGGATTGTTGAATGTGTTTGATGATAGAGTGGCAGATGTAGGGTGTATTGCTCAGGGTGGTGTGCAAAGTGAGAGAGTCAGAGAGAGTGGTTTGGTGGAGAGAGAGGAGGTGGTGAAAGCCTTGCAGAAGATGAAATGCGGCAAGGCGACAGGATTGGATGGTATTGCAGTTGAATTTATTAAGAAAGGGGGTTACTGTGTTGTTGATTTGTTGATAAGAATATTCATTGTATGTATGGGTTGTGGTGAAGTGCCTGAGGATTGGCAGAATGCATGTATAGTGCCATTGTATAAAGGCAAAGGGGATAAAGGTGAGTGTTCAAGCTACAGAGGTATATGTTTGTTGAGTATATCTGAAAAATTGTATGGGAGGGTATTGATTGAGAGGGTGACTGCATGTATAGAGCATCAGATAGGGGAGGAGCAGTGCAGTTTCAGAAGTGATAGAGGATGTGTGGATCAGGTGTTTACTTTGAAGAATGTATGTGAGAAATACTTAGAAATACAGAAGGATTTGTATGTGGCATTTATGAATATGGAGAAGGCATATGATAGGGTTGATGGTGCTGCTTTGTGGAAGATCTTAAGAATATGTGGTGTGGGAGGTAAGCTGCTAGAAGCTGTGAGAAGTTTTTATCAAGTGTGTTAGGTGTGTATAAGAGTGGGAAGTGAGGAGAGTGATTGGTTCCCAGTGAAGTTCAATCTGTGGCAGGGTTGTGTGATGGCCCAATGGTTGTTTAATATGTTCATGGATGTGGTAGTTAGGGACTTAATTGCAAGAGTTTTGGATAGAGGGGCGAATATGCAGTCTGTCGGGGGTGAGAGGGCCTAGGAAATGAAACACTAAAAAATGTAGAAACCCTTGTTCACTACAACACTGTAAGCCAAGTTAAAGGTATTAATGTGAGTGACATGAGTGGTTATACACACTTAAAACATTCTCTGTAAAAGGGTGTTGTATTTTAAGACATATTTTCATACTTTTTGCCTTTGGTGCCAGAACAAGGTAACTTCATGTGCAAAACTAGTTGCCTCATTTGCTCACTTCCACTCTAGTTGTCATGTATAATGATCCAAAACCAGAGCCCCTCATCCACAGTCAAGCCCCATAGACCATTGTGTGGTTTCCCCCTGACTTCTTTTTATGCCCTGGTTCAGCCCACTGACAATACACAGGTTTACCCCTGTATGCTTCTGTCTCCGAAGGATTCCATCCCATGCTTGCCTCTAACCCTTCAGCATGCTTAGGCCCTCAGTAACTCAAAGCCTCTTTTTAAAGATATTAGAATGATAAATAGGTAGATGGATAAAATATAGGGTAGGGTAGTTATGCTTGATTATAATGTTTACAGTTGCTGATTGAGAATGCTTCACTGGTGTGCCGCATGCCTAGCAGTGTATCAGTGGCCCTTGAGCATCAAGAGCACAGCCAGTCAACAGAAAATCTACTTTCCACTGCTCAGCCACATCCTGCTGCCAGAAAGAAACGTAGAAGTGCATCAATACATAGTCAGTGCTTAACATGCTTGAATGTTTGGTTGAAAAAAGTTTTTATTTGTAATAATTGTTTATAGTATTGTACATTAATGATCACATTATGTCTTGCTTAATTTCAGTAATGTGAATCAATGTTATTTTCCCTTCATGTTTCTAATAATGCAGGGTTGATGACGGGATTGCGTCGTGTGGTTGGTCATTCAAGGAATGATTCAACCTCTCCTCTTCAGACTGCTGGAAGTAGTGAGGAACTAGACACATTACACTTACACCCAGGTATAGCTCTTTCCCCAATGCCAAGAATGGAAAGATCACCACGAAAACGCAAATCAGCAGATGCGTTCGATCTTGGCCTTGATTCAGTCAGGTTTGTTGACTTATTTGCTTGTTTAATATGGGTGATGGTTGAGTAATTTTGTGCATGTCCCATCAGTGTTGGTATGTGTGAGTGAAGAAATTTCATTGCTTCAAAAGTATGGGTAATAAAGCAGACAAATGGAGAATGAGATGTAGGTTCAAAGTAAAGGCTTGATGCTGTTTATCTTCCATTTGTAGGTTATATTATCATATGCTGTGTTAAGTATTCCTTAGTCCATCCTCTGTATTGTGTCACTGGGACTGACTTCATGTAAAGGATGGCAGTTTTAAGGTATGCATGCCAAGCATGAGAGACAGTTCGTTTAGCGGCATGTTGTATTGCAGGGATCCAGCTGGTGACACCCACCTTATGTTAACACCTCCATCTAGCAAGAGAGCCAAAGTTGAAATTCAGGTTGGCACTGCTAGGTCTTCTGCAACTACTGCTATGGATGCTGCACCTTCTGCTTCAAATAGCCTTCCTCTCCCTGTTAGCACAACCTCTTCACTTACAGTGAGTATGCAATATATATATTTGGCAGAGTCACAAGTATTATTGGTTGAAAATAATGCAGATGTGCATAGTGTACTAACCTCTCCTTTGGTATTTTGACTTCGTGACCATGCCATGTAGTATTGTATACATAGAACGCTGTTTTCATTCTTGATATTAATACTGGGGTATTCTGGTCTCTAGCTAATGTAAGTAACATTGCTTGGGTATGAGGTAGCTATAATAATGTGGTTCAGATTTCCTCTCTGTAAAACATTATTTTTTCATAGTTAAACTTTGTGTACTGAGCTTTTCTTTTCCTAAAACCACAGTACCTAATAGATTATGGTAGCTCATCTTTATGTATAACAGATCATATAAAACATTAGAAAGGCGACAAAATATTGAGTTTAAATGCGGAAAGGTGTACAAACAAGTTGGAGGTGGTAGTAGGGAATGAATTGCACACAAATCCATTCATAACTTTTTTTACTACTAATTCTCAGTTATATAATGCTTTATGCATATGCAGTATTCTGCAGATTGAAGTATGTTTGAACTTCACATTTTAATTATTAATTGACAGAAGACCATTATTTCCATAGTACCTCAACTACCCTTAACTAGTTTGTAATATTTTCACTTTCATCTCATTTTAATATTGTGTTGCATTTCAGATGTTTTTTATTATAAGTTTCTGTAATTTGCTTTGCATTAGTTACTGCTTTCTGGATATTGTTGATTGTTGTTGACTAGATGTGCTGGCCATTTATTTAGTTAGGTGATAACTTTCTGATGGATATTACAAAAGGGCCATTCTCATAATGACTGATTTACAGTATTGTCAAGAGTTTACAGTAGCTCAGATGGAAAAGTCTGTTGGGCCTGCTGGTTGTGGATAGGGAACTGTAGTTTTGTTGTATTACACCTGACAGCTAGAGAGTGGATGTGTGTGGATGAGGCCTTTCTTTGTGTATTCCTGGTACTACCTCACGAATGCGGGAAACATCAGTCAAGTATGAAAATAATTCATTACATATGTACATTAATTCTCTTACTACAAGGATGAAAAAAAAAAACTCCCCCCCCCCCCCCAGTCATGGACAAAAGCCCACATCAAGGCTGTGCCTTAACTGAAATATAGAGGGAATTAAAAAATGGAAAAAGAAAAGAAGGGAAAGTATTTACAAATTTTTGAGAAAGTGAAAGACGTCTTTTGAAATGTGCCAGGTCTTAGTTATTAGGAAAAACACGAAAAGGTAAAGAGTTGCAAAGCTTTGATGTGTAGGGAAACAGGCAGTTATTAAAACAGCACACCCTTGAGTTGCTGTTGCATTTAAGTTCAGTTCTGTGGTCCTTGTGCTGTTTGTTAAGTTTATCTGTGAACAAGAATAAATGAAGCCATCCCCAGCTGCAAGGGAGTACTATAAGTTTGTGTCTATCATCATTGGTTGATGTTTTGGTGGCTGTCATCTTCTGTAAAGTGTAGTAGCGGATCTCCTGAAAAATGCTCCATTAATACTGTGGTGTAGTGTTCTATGATATGGAAAATGAAATTGAATTTTGGTATACCAGTAGTGGAAAACTTTTAACCTTCATGTATAGCATGAGAAATTTTACATTTTTGCTAATTATGTTTTAGCACTTTAGCAATGTTTCCTATCTTAATTGGACTTGTGCAGCAATTTGGTGTGGGTAAGCAGTAACCTTGTAAAGATTGATAGTGCTATAATGCAATTCCTCTCTGTATCTCTTTCTAAGAAATTTTTTTTCCTTCCGATCAGTTTCAAAGCCACAGTTCACCTCTGTGATAACATGGACCTGTTGGGCATAACCACACTCTCCACTTTATCCCGGCTACCCCACCCCACATTATCAACATTACAAAGTCAGCTTCCCAAAAGCTGGGAGTTTTGTGTAGATGCCATAATTATTTATCTTATGAGCAACGATTTCATATCTACAGGAGTTTTATTCACCCAAATATGGAATACTGCTTACACATTTGGGGTAGCGTATCCTCCACCTCTCTGTAACTAGAGTGGAATCAGAAACCTTCCCTCTCATTAATTCTCCTGACATCACCTCTCTTCAGGCTTTTTTTTTTTCTATCCTATAGATATTATATTTGGCCATTGTTCTCGTGCATTGTCTGGACGTGTCCCCACCCAGAAGGTTTGGACGCATTACATGCATTTGGCTGCTGCTTCCCACAGTTTCTGTGTTGGGTCTGGCCACTCAAGCATTGGCTGTTACCATACTTCCTCCCTCCCTCAGACAGCTGAGCTGTGGAATTCTCCTCCGTCTTTTGTCTTTCCCCTCTCATGTAACATTTTATCTTTAATGGAGTAGTTTAGGTGGGAGATCTATTGTTGCTGCATAGAACTGAGTTCTGAGCATGTTGAGAAGGAATTTGATTGGGAGGATTTTGATACATTGTATAGGTTTTCAATTTGTGGTTGCTAGGAAGCTTGTGATTGTTTTGAGAGCACAATTTTGTGTGGTTTGCAACTTTGATATATTTTCTTTTAAGAGGGTGGAGGACCAAGCAGATGAGGCATAGTTTAGAGTGGAATGGATAACTTGTTTGTTGAGGATGTTAACAGATTTATTTTTTTGTCCATGTCTGGTGCCAGTTAGTGTTCTGAGGACATTCAGTTTATGTTTTGCTTTTATGTTGATGTTATTGGTGTGGAATCTTGTTTATGTCATATTTGATGCCTAGCATGGATGGTGTTGTATTCATTGGGAGTCAATTTCCATTGAAGGTGATTGGAGGGTGTATATAATTCATTATACTTATTAGCCATTACCTGTGAGAGATATAGTGAAAAAAAAAAACATTTGCTTATATCTACTCTGAGACCCATATCCAGTCTAGCTCCATAGATTTTTCTGTAGTTTCCCAGATTGATCCTATGTCCTGGTTTAGACCAGTTATAGCCTATGAATCCTAAATATACTATACCTCATCATTTTACTTTATCTTGTGCATGCCTCACACCCTCAGGCTTGTTGAGACCCTTATCACTTAAAGCTTCTTTCACACCATACTTCCATCACCAGTGTGGCCTCCCTCTTCTCTTGTCCTTTCCACTTCTGACAAACATACCTTCTAAATTAGCTTACCTTATTCATCCTATCTGTATGTCCAGACCATTGCAGCACACCCACTTCAGCTCCCTCAGCCATACTCTTCTTACAACCATACCTCTTTCTTACTCTGTTTCTTAATCCATCAACCCTCCTCACACCAGAAATTGTTCTTAGGCACTATTGGGATATCTATACCATCTTTGCCTTCTCAGACAGTGACCTCTTTTCACACACACACACCTCAATGCACTCAGGACCTATGGCTTACTTTGGCTCCCATGGTTCCATTCACTGCCATGCCCACTCCCAGGTATCTAAAACACCTTCACTTCCACCAAGTTTCTCCATTCAAACTCACCTCCAAGGCTCTCTCTTTCCCCAGCTAAACTTGAACACTGTACTTTTACTCACATTAACTCTCCTCTTTCTCACTTTCCACTTTCACAAACTCAGACACCAACTTCTGCAGTCTCCGTCTGCCACCAGAACTGTGTCATCAACAAACAGCAGCTGATTCACCTCCTGGCCCCCATACCCTAATAGACTGCTGAGCCCTCTCTCCAGGCCCCTTGCATTTACCTTCCTAACCATCCTATCCATAAAAGATCAAATAGCCATGGTGACATCACACATCCTTAATGTAGACCCAGCTTCACCTGAAACAACTCACCCTCTCATCTTCCTATATGCACACATACCTTACATTTTTTTTTTTATAGAAACTCCTCACTACTTCTAGTAGCTTTTCTCCCACACCATATATTCATAACACCTTCAACAAATTATTTCTATCAACTTTGTCTTGTGCTTTCTCCAGATCCATAAATGCCACTAATAGATCCTTTTCTTTCTCTAAGCATTTCTTGAAGATTTTTTAAAGTAACCATCTGATCTCCATATCCTCTACCACTCTTGAAACCACACTGTCCCAGTCTGATAATCTGTGCTTACCATCATGTTCTCAATCATTGTCCTCCAATACAACTTACAAAGTATACATAAGTCAAGCAGTCATTTTTCTCACCCTTGCTTTTATAGAGTGGCACTGTAAAGGCATTCCTCCATTTGTCAGGCACCTTACATAGAGTGAAAATCTTAACTAGTCTGTCATTGTTACTGTTATCCTTCTTTCTTGAGAAATTCATGTTATCCCATCCACTCTGGCCACTTTGCCACACTTCTTGTGCAAAGCTTTCACCACCTCATCTCTTTCCACCAAACCACTTTCCCTGACATATGTATTATTAAAGCGGGCAGAAATTTTATTTACATGGGTAAATGTAGGTAGTTGTTGATAGGCAGCCAATGACCAGGGACGTATATTACCAGTACTACCTGCCTGGGTATCAGAAGGGTTAGTTAAATCTGCTTACTGAGCCAGCACTTTAGTGGTTGTCAAGTTGCAGTCCTCAGACCCAGGTAGCTGTCTTTTCTTTCTGCCTCATTAACAAGTGGACTATTGGAATTCTGTCCTCAAACATACAATCTTTCCTTTTCATATGTAACACTTGACAATGCTTAACTCACTCAGCTCATTCTTCATAACTCTAGAATTTCCTGCGGCGAGCACTATGCGCTAGCCCTGCCTTTGGCAAAATGGTAGGAGCAGTAGATAGTAGTAGGTAGGAACATTTACCTTCTCATGTCTTTCCCAGTAACTGTGACTTAGCTCATTTCAAAAGACAGGTCTTTCACTTTCTCAAAAATTCGTAAATACTTTCCCTGTCCTTTCTTCATGTTTCTTAATTCTCTATTTTTCACTTAGGGCCTGGCCTTAATGTGGACTTTTGTCTGTGACTGGAGCCTGCAATATAAAAGAAAAAAGGGATTATTGGGTAGAAGCAGTAGGTAGGAACATTAGATAAAAGTAGTCATTTGGAACCTTAGATAGGAGCCTCTGCAAACACTCTGCTAGACTTGCCCTCTGCCCGTGGCTTGTTAAGGATGAGGCACTAAAGGCTACGAAGTGGCACTGGAGTTCTGTAGTTATGGAAACTCTGTTGGTGTGGCCACCCCTTTGAGGGAGTTCCAGTTGGAACAGGCATCAGAGATGTAGATAGACATGGGTAAATGGACATATAATTTTATCACCATAAATGTAACCACTAATGCAGTAGTAACTGTTTCTGTATTCTAAAACTATCTAAATTTTCATCAGTTTCTTAATGTTTTCTGGGGGGTATGAGAGGTTAAACATTTACTTAAGACATCATGAGATATTGTTATATTCCTTCATGATTGTTCATAACTAAATCGTGTGGAATGATTACCAAGTAAATGATTTTACAGTTACACAGTTTGATTGACTGTGTTGAAATTTATGAAGGCCAGTGTAAAGCAATAATCTAAGCAAAACTCTTGGTATTTTTACTCATCTAGCAGTTAATATAGTTTTTGTTGTCAAAAACTGACTAGAAACATTCACTTTCTGTTCTAGTTGAGTCTCTGCCTTCTCATATGAGGCATGGTGCAGTTGCATAAGGAGACTCGTTTGAGGCATATCAGTTTAAGTATAAAATTCTTGCCCAGAGCTTGTCTCTAGGCTTGTACTAGAGTTATGTTTTTTGTTTCATTCTAAATGTGAAGAATGTCCTTAACCCTCCCCCCCAAAAAAAAAAAAAAAAAAAAAATTACATAAGCCTTTAGATGACTGAATTTGAGTTTCTGAATGAAAATGTTTACAAATCTATAAAGAAAAAAATTTGAAGCTCTGGCAGGCATGTCAGTTAGCAGACATACTTATTTATTTTTATTTATTTATTATACTTGATCGCTGTTTCCCGCATCAGTGAGGTAGCGCCAGGAAACAGACGAAGAAAGACCCATCCCCCTACATACACACATATATACATACATGCACATATATCCACAGTACATTTATATACATACCAACATATACATATTTACATACATACACATACACATGCATATACACATATACGTATTCACACTTGCTCGCCCCCATCTACTCCTGATGCCACCCCACCCCATGGGAATTAGCATCGCCACCCCCCATGCCGACGAGGTAGCACCAGGAGACAGACGAAATGGCCACATCTGCTTACACTCAGTCTCTCGCTGTCATGTGTAATGCACTGAGAAAGAATACTACCCACATATTCCCTGTGTGTCGTAGAATGCAACGAAGGGGGCAGGAGCAGGGGGATGGAAATCCTCCCCTTCTTGTATTTCAGTTTTTAAAAGGGGAAACAGGAGTCAAGCTTGGAGTGCTCATCCTCCTCAAAGGCTCCGATTGGGGTATCTGAACATGTGTGGATGTAACCAAGATGAGGAGAAGGGAGAGATAGTTAGTTTGTTTCAGGAAAGAAACCTGAATGTTCTGGCTCTGAGTGAAACGAAGCTCAAGGGTAAAGGAAAAGAATGGTTTGGAAACATCTTGGGAGTAAAGTCAGGGGTTGCTGAGAGGACAAGAGCTAAGGAAGGAGTAGCACTACTTATGAAGCAGGAGTAGTGGGAGTGTGTGATAGAGTGTAAGGAAGTAAATTCCAGATTCATTTGGATAAAACTGAAAGTGGATTTGAGAGATGGGTGATTATTGGTGCTTATGCAACTGGTCATGAGAAGAAAGATCTTGAGAGGCAAGTATTTTGGGAGCAGCTGAGTGAGTGTGTCAGCAATTTTGGTGCACAAGACCGTGAATTAGTGATGGATGATATAAATGCGAAGGTAAGTAATATAGCAGTTGAGGGTACATTTGGTGCACATGGGGTATTCAGTGTTGTGAATGGAAACGGTGAAGAGCTCGTGGATTTATGTGTTGAATAATGACTGGTGATTGGGAATACCTGGTTTAAAAAGAGAGATATTCACAAGTATTCATATGTGACAAGGAGAGATGGTCAACGGGCATTATTAGATTATGTATTAATTGATAGGTGTGTGAAAGAGAGACTTTTGGAAGTAAAGGTACTGAGAGGGGCAGCTGGTGGGATGTCTCATCACTATCTTGTGGAGGCAAAGGTGAAGATTTGTAGAGGTTTTCAAAAAGGAAGAGAAAATGTTGAGGAGAAGAGAGCGGTGAGAGCAAGTGAGCTTTGAAATGAGACTTGTGTGAAGAAATATCAGGAGAGATTGAGTGTAGAATGGCAAAAGTTGAGAGCAAATGAAGTAAGGGGAGTGGGTGAGGAATGGAATGTATTTAGGGAAGCAGTGATGGCATGTGCATGAAATGCATGTGGCATGAGAAAGGTAGGAAGTGGGCAGATTAGGAAAGGTAGTGAGTGTTGGGATGAAGAAGTAGAGTTGTTAGTGAAAGAGAAAAGAGAGGCATTTGGACGATAATTACAAGGAAAGAGTGCAAATAAATGGGAGAAAGCGCCAGGAAGTCAAGAGGAGGGTGCAAAGGTTAAAAAAGAGGGCAAATGAGAATTGGGGTGAGAGAGTATCTTTAACTTTAGGGAGAATAAAAAGATGTTTTGGAAGGAGGTAAATAATGAGCATAAGACAAGAGAACAAATGGAAACATTGATGAAGGGGCCAAGTGATAGCTGATAGTGATGAAGTGAGGAGGAGATGGAGTGAGCATTTTGAAGGATTGTTGAATGTGTTTGGTGTTAGAGTAGCAGATGTTGGGTGCATTGGTTGGGATGGTGTGCGAAGTGAGAGAGTCAAGGAGAGTGGTTTGGTAGAGAGAGAGTAGGTGGTGAGAGCCTTGTTGAAGGTGAAATCCAGCAAGGCGGTGGGATTGGATGGTATTGCAGTTGAATTTATTAAGAAAGGGAGTGACTGTTGTTGACTGGTTGGTAAAAATATTCAATGCATGTATGGGTCATGATGAAGTGCCTGAGGATTGGCTGATTGCATTTATAGTGTCATTGTACAAAGGCAAAGGGGATAAAGGTGAGTGTTCAAATTACTGAGATATAAGTTTGTTGAGTATTCCTAGAAAACTGTATGGGAGGGTACTGACTGAGAGGGTGAAGGCATGTATAGAGCATCAGATTGGGATAAGTTTGTTGAGTATTCCTAGAAAACTGTGTGGGAGGGTATTGACTGAGAGGGTGAAGGCATGTATAGAGCATCAGATTGGGGAGGAGCAGTGTGCTTTTAGAAGTTGTAGGGGATGTGTGGATCAGGTGTTTGCTTTGAATAATGTATGTGAGAAATACTTAGAAAAACAGATAGGTTTGTATGTAGCATTTATGGATCTGGAGAAGGCATATGATGGGGTTGATAGCAATGCTTTATGGAAGGTCTTCAGAATTTATGGTGTGGGAGGTAAGCTGCTAGAAGCAGTGAGAAGTTTTTATCAAGGGTATAATGCATGTGTACGAGTAGGAAAAGAGGAGAGTGGTTGGTTCCCAGTGAAGGTTGGTCTGCGGTAGGGGTGTGTGATGTCCCCATGGTCTTTTAAGTTGTTTATGGATTAGGTGGTTAGGGAGGTAAAAGCAAGAGTTTTGGAGAGAGGGGCAAGTACACAGGCTGTTGGGGATGAGAGGGCCTGGGAAGTGAGTCAATTGTTGTTTGCCAATGTTACAGCACTGGTGGGTGATTCAAGTGATAAACTGCAGAAGTCAGTGACTGAGTTTGGAAAAGTGTGTGGAAGGAGAAAGCTGAGAGTTAATGTGAATAAGAGCAAGATTATTGGGTTCAATAGGGTTGAGGGACATGTTAGTTGGGATGTAAGTTTGAATGGAGAAAAATTGGAGGAAGTGATGTGTTTTAGATATCTAGGAGTGGACTTGGCAGTGAATGGAACCATGGAAGCAGAAATGAGTCATAGAGTGGAGGAGGAGGTGAAGGTTCTAGGAGCAATGAAAAATGTGTGGAAAGAGAGAACATTATCTCGCAGAGCAAAAATGGGTATGTTTGAAGGAATAGTAGTTCCAACAATATCATATGGGGTATAGATAGAGTTGTACAGAGGAGGGTGTGTTGAAAATGAAATGTTTAAGGGCAATATGTGGTGTGAGATTGTTTGATTGAGTAAGTAATGTTAGGTTAGAGAGATGTGTGGTAACAAAATGAGTGTGGCTGAGCAAGCAGAAGAGGGTGTGTTGAAATAGTTTGGACATATGGAACAAATGAGAAAGGAAAGGTTGACAAAGAGGATATATGTGTCAGAGATGGAGGGAAGAGTGAGAAGCGGGAAAACAAATTGGAGGTGGAAGGATGGAGTGAAAAAGATGTTAAGCTGTCAGGGCTTGAACATGCAGGAGGGTGAAAGACGTGCACGGAATAGAGTGAAATGGAATGATGTGGTATACCAGAATCGACGTGCTGTCTTTGGACTGACCCAGGGCATGTAAAACGTCTGGTGTAAACCATGGAAAGGTCTATGGGGCCTGGATGTGGATAGGGAGCTGTGGTTTTGGTGCATACACATGGTAGCTAGAGACTGAGTGTGAGTGAATGTGGCCTTTTTTCGTCTGTTTCCTGGTGCTACCTTGCTGATGCAGGGGGTGTCAATGTTGTTTCCTTTGGGGCAGGATGGTGTCAGGAATGGATGGAGGCGAGCAAGTATGAATATGTACATGTGTATGTATATGTATGTATATATGTATATGTTTGTATGCATATGTATGTTTTGTATGCATATGTATGTTTATGTGCATGTATGTATATATATGTGTGTATCTGAGTGGATGACATATATTGTAAAATTATCTCCTTATTCTTTCTTCAGCTCTGGTTATGGAGCATATAGCCCCTTGCCAGCTTCTGCTTGCTTCAAAATTTCTGAATTCATCTCCAGTGTAATTGAAGTCTTTTTATCACTTCATGGACAGAGCAGAGAATGGAATCTTTGATGCAATATAAATGATATGGATAGAACTAGCAGATACACACAACATGATGTATGTACCGGACAAATCTGTATACTACAGCAGACAGTGCAAGACTTAGACTGAGCATGCATGCAAACAAAAACTCCCACAATGCACCATACAAGCCAGATAAGTGGTGGGTACTGCACTAATGCACACCCAACTCACACTGGTTACATAAGAGTGAATTTTACTCGCACATACAGAGTTACTGAAAGGAACAGGACCCTTGCATACCAGTGAAACTGCATATGCCAAATCCATATAAAAAGAGGATCTGTGTGCAGTAAACTCTTGTGTTTCCCTAAAGATTGTTAGAATAAGATGGCTAGTGATGTCAAAAATGTAGAGGTTGATTGTGTATGTTGGAAGTAGAACAGTCATGGTGAGATGATATAGAGGCAAGAGAGATGCAAATTTTGTGACCTTTAATTGTGGATGAAGGGTTGATAAAGCAACAAACAAAAGCATATTTTGTTTTCTTTAACAAAAGCTGTTGAAAGAAAGCATTGCTCAACTTTCTGAGCTAGCCAAAACTTACACTTAAGACTGATGCTCATGTCAGCTAAGTAAAATTTCCTTTTCACTGCATGGTTAGATAAACGAGCAGTATCAACATTCGATAGCGAGTGCAATACATCTCCCACAACAACTGCATCTTTACTTCACCCTTAAGATACACATCTGCACTACACCCTCAATGAACCTAAATTCACTACCCCCGCAACAAATACATCTTCACTTTATTCCCAATAAAAGCATCTTAACTTCACCTTCAACCTACCCATCTTTATTGCACCCTTAATAAACCTAAATTCCATTCACCCTTGACAAGAGTGACTTATCTTACCTGAATAAATGCATCTTTGCTATACCCTTGATACCACTGACCTCTAACCTAACCCATATGGGTCAAATCAAAGGACAGATTAGGTTATTGATTGTTGTAAGAAAAAGTTACTGATTGTTAGAGGGAAAAATAAGAAAAAGAAATTAAGCAAAAACAATAACCTGTCCTAACAACAGAGGACACATGAAAATCAGATTCTTGATCAGAAATTTGGATTCATCATAATTTGAGAACTCTCATTCAAAGTAGTCTGTGACTTCTTATTACAGATGTTATGAAATCTGTTACTGATGGGTCAAGATACTTACGTGGTGTAACAGACACAGCATGATGGCATCAGAACCTCCTCTGGCTCAATGATGTTACTCCCTACTGTGAGCATTCTTTTGTATACATACTTCTGACGACACCTAGCTGTTGCAGACCCTTGAAGGGGCATCCCAAGCTTGCAGTCATGACCCTCACTGAAGAAGATAATCTTAATCAATTCAAATTTGTGTAATTAATCTGAAAAGTTGAATGTGGAGGATGCAAAAAGCCTACTCAATGGAGTACTAGTAAAAACACTTTCATCAATGTGAAACTAATTTTCCAAGATACAGAGGGAGCATTAGGTAGAAACAGTAGACTGGAACATTAGGTAGAATTGTCAGTAAAAACATTAGGTAGAACTGTCAGTAAGGACATTAGGTAAGAGCCTCTGAAAATACTGCACTAGATATTCCCTTCAACAGTGGCTTGTTAAGGGAGAGGCACTAAAGGCTAAGAAGCAGCACTGGTGTTTACTTGTTTTGGAGACTCTTTTGCCATGACCACTACCTTGAGGGAATTCCTGAAGGGAATGGGCATCAGATACAGATAGACAGTTGTATATGACAAGAACATTAGAGAGACTATTCTTTCAAAGTACTGTAAGATTTACAGTGAGATAAAATGTAAAAAGATAAAATTTTAAGGGAATGTTTGGGATGAGAAAGTCTTCTGAAAGCTGAATGGAAAAATGCCTTATAGGATAACATATACATGTAGAACATGTGACATAATTAAGATAGTCAAAATGGTATATGGTAACATGGGTGAGGGTTTCAGTGAGAGAGGCAGACTGCATAAAAGACGGGAGACTATCTTTCTATCTACAGCTCCGATACTTGTTCCTTCCGGGAACTCCCAGTATGGGGGTGGCCACAGCAAAAGAGTCTCCACTTATCACTGTCCTTACATGCATTAAAATGTGCAAATTCATTAATGATTTTTGGAATTTCAAATTATGTGCTTGTTTTTACTCAATTTAGTAAACAGCTAATTCTGAAAGTCATTCTTGATCCATGGTATGTCTAGGGTATTTTTTGATCAGCTTGAGTTGCATTGGTAATTGGTAGAGTAAGATAAAGCATTAAAACAAGATGGATATCACAAAAACTTGGCAAAAGTGTGAGTTATAATTACAAATATGTATGCCAGTGCAAAAACAAGGAATCATTTTTTATCTCCCCTTTGAACAGCAAATGAGGGGAAATCCATCAGAAAGATCCTTTGAATATATGTTTGGCAAAGATGTCCCTAATTCATAGATTTTTTAATGTTAACACAGACAATACATTTTCATCAGCGGTACTATCCAAAGTCTGAAAGATACTTGTTACTAACTAATTCCACATCACTGAACTAGGACTTTAATAGTGAAATGATGATGTCAAGAGTAGCATTAAACTAATTCACTACAAATCACTTTTGAAGATGTGAGTCACTGATTGGTTGCCTATTCATTGAAAAAATATTTTCCTAATTCTTTTCTGCTGAAATGCTTAATTTACATCAAACTGAAAGCCTCTTCCTTAACTTCTTCATAAGGGGTCAGCAATTAATCAAACTGAAGACCTACTATTATCAAAACATCATGCCATATCATACACATTCATAGCTTTTTATCATTCATGAATTTCAAAGAGTTTATCTGTGTGAGTTTATGGAGCTAGCATCCATTTTGGCGCCCCTTTGCCTGACACCCTGAGACAAATGCAAATCTCCCCCCTTAGTACGCTTCTGACATGTAGACTTGCTGCTTTTCATACATTTCAGACAAAGTGAATTTTCCAAAGCAACTGACTTCACAATCTTCCTCAACACTTTGCCACTGTTTGTTGGCAGATTTTTTAAAGGTAACTGAATTATGGCCTGATGGACCCAACAGAGCTTATGGGTGCCCATGCACCACATATCCAGCACAGCCTATATGGCTGCCACTGATACACTCACTTATAATCTGATAATGCACATCTTTAAAAAATAAGGATTTTAAGGGAAACTTAAAACTGAAGAGCAGACTGTCCTTCATTATCATGATGTGACCATATGTAATGTGCCACAAAAGACAATTCCGCATCAATCCTTCTTTCTTTCTTGGTACAGTAGCTTGCAAGTTGTTACATATTAATTCCAGTTTTTAAGAGATGAAAGATGACCAGATATATGATACAAGCAGTTCTAAAACATAATATAAAATCAAGAAAAATATGTGCATGTAATTAAATAATATCATGATGTAAACTTTCACCAAAAATACACCCATCTCTTGCTTTATGTAAGGTAATTATATGTGATTTTGCTATTCTGCAAGGAAACTACTTCTACTAGACCCTTTTAATGCTGTCAAAATGCACTACTATGCAGGTGTGTGCAGTACAAAGTGTGCCAAAATTTCAATGAGGATTGGCAGGTGCATAAGCATGGGTCCTGAGTGGAGCATGCCAAGTTCCCACAACAAGTTAGTTTCACAGTTACCACCGTTGTATGCAGATCTGTGTTACTTGTGTGATTTGCATATACCTGCTACTGTGATTTTCTGGGAACCCACTGTGTTTGTGTTCATTATTATGGCATCCAAATGTCCAGCAACATTTTTTCCTACTCCAGAACCATCCGTTAAATGGAAGAGAACCCCCTCTGAACTTATTTATTTTCTATCTATATCTCTGATGCCTGTACCCTCCTGAAACTCTCTCAAGGGGGTGACCATGGCAAAAGAGTCTAGTCTCCGTAACTGGTGAACTACGGTGCTGCTTCTTAGCCTTTAGTGCCTCAACCTTAGCAGGTCATTGGCACAGGGCAAGTCTCATGCATTTTTAGCCAAAATTATGTCCTAGATTTAGTAAATTATATTTCTGTTAATCCTTGTGTCAATTCCTAAAGTATAAATATGATAATAATCTGGTTAAGTTACATTTGGGACTATATCTCACACTACTGCATACATCCCATTTTTTCTCTGTATGTTTACTGGTTTCCTATATGCAATTTCTCTTTGTGCAAGGTTTTTGCTAAACATAATGGCCACATAAAGTAAAGGGTGGGTGTATAAACAAAACCTTAAAAACACTACCTAATGCACTTCTCAACCCTGATTGCTTGCTGGACATTGTCCTGGTTGACAACAAAGACCCAGTCATCCTTTGGTGTCTTGGCCCGCTTAGGGTAGATGATTGTCTCCTGAGAGAGGCACACTGGTGATTCCTCTGTCACATCAGTAGTTCCGAATCTGGTGCTTGGTTTGAACGCTGAAAGCAGTGTCTGTAAAATTCAGACTTTCATTTGAATTTGTTAGGTCCTTGAAATGAATAACATATATGTAACTTATCTTTTTAGATTGATAATCTTTCTATAAATTCTTAGAAATGCAAATGACTCTCACAGGTTATCTTATCTTTCTATAAATTCTTAGAAATGCAAATGACTCTCCACAGGTTATCTTAATTGTCTGCTCGTTAGGTGCAACAGTGAGGCACAACTCTGTGAATATGATATGCTGATTTGATAAAAGTATGCATTACAGAAGCAAATTTTGACATAAAGATAATACATAATGTATACTCTGAATTAGTAAAATAAAAAGGAAATGTATACACTTTCAAATAATTAGTGAGCAAGAAATGCCTATCTGACAAAGTATGTAAAACAGAGGCACATTTTGACATGAAGATAATGTAAGGGCAATCTACCTTTCCCATACTCAGGGTGAATTCAAGGAAAAGCAAACCTGTAATCTTCAATTAGTATGCACTGAAGTTATCACTGATGATTTCTATCTATCTTCATTAGTATGCACTGAAGTTATCACTGATGATTTCTATCTATCTATCAATATCCCTGATGCCCGTTCCCTCCAGGAACTCCCATCAAGTAGGTGGCCTTTGCAAAAAATAGTCTCCACTTATTACTGTCCTTACATGCCACCCTCACATACACCATTCCACCCATTCTTCCCCCATTTTGCTCCCTCCTGTACTCTTCCACTCTATTTCCCCATGTCACAAGTGGTCTTCCTTTGCATCAACCCCTTTAGTCACACTATCATACACCCTCCTTGTAAACCAAACGTCTTGTATTCTTTCCACATGCCAGAACCTTCTCAAAGTATTACATTTCACCCACTCTACCATTCCACAATTCATTCACTATGCATTACCTACCATATCAAATTTTCATACACACCTTCGTTACTTTCTTCAGTTCATCTAGCTATACCACATGCTCCTCTCAAATGACTCATTTCCACAGCCTCGATTCCTAACCACTGTGACTCATCCTATGTCCATGTCAGGAGGACTATGCAGTCCCTTATTCCTTTCTTCACTTCCATACTTACACCTCTACCCTTTACTATTCTATTTAGGTACCAATAACTCATCTACCCTATACTGCTCTCTTCCCTATCTTTCCTTCCATGTCACTAAACATACCCAAGGGAACTCCCAAATACTTAAATTCTGTCACCTCTTCCAGTCTTTCTCCCTCCCTTATCTAAAGCACAGCTTAGTACACTTTCTTCTCTCACTCTTCAAACACCATTACTTTACTTTTTCTCACATTTACCTTCAACTACCTACACTTACACTCATCTTAAACACACAACCTTCTACAACTCTTCTTCAGTCTCAGCAAAAACATAGTGTCATCCACAAATAGGCTTGTTACTAGCCACCATACCTCATTATGACACTCTATTTCTACACCCCTTTTCTCTGGCTTTCCTTTCATCTCTCTTGTCACTCCATCCTTATTTATGTTAAAAAGCCACTGTGACATCATACAACCACATACCCACATGTATGCCAAAACTTTCACTCAACTCACCATTCACTCTTAAATATGAATTTGCTCCTCTACGGAAGGCTTTTACACCATCCTCTATCCCATGTATCCTCAACAAATCTCATACATCATTCCGCTCACCTTTGTCATACACTTTCTACAGATCCATATTAGGTGCATAAAGCTTCTTACCTTTTGCTAGATACTTTTCCAATGTCATTCTCACCACAAAATTCTAATCCACACTTCCCCTACCTTTCTTAAAGCCACCTTGCTCCTAACTTATTTTGCATTTAGTCATTTCCATAACTTTATCAAGCAGCACACTTGCATACACTTTTCCTGGTATACTTAACAGACTCATTTCCCCACAATTGCCACATGCAGCATAATCACCTTTTCCTTTGAATAAAGGAACAAGGAGATATTATATTGTCTTTGCAGCAAGAGGCAGAATGCTGAGGAGAAAAATGCCTACAACTGATATAACAGAAGTTAATAGTGCATGTCACTTTAACAGATCAGTGTTGAGAAATAAATCTAGTCCTTCAAAGAAAGATATATGTGCCTTGTTTACCTCTAATATCTTGGAGTGAAACAACAGTAAAGTATCATTTTACTATTTCTGAGTGAGTTGGAATAAGGCTAAACTACATGTAGTGTGATGGAATATCATTACATCTGGCAAGTAACAGGTTGTAAGGAGTAACTAAGTAATGAAGCAGCAACTTTCTGTGGCTTAAAGTCTGCAGACAGGGTATGGAAAGTCTGCAGACAGGGCATGGAAGGTCTGCAGACAAGGTATGGAATTAGAAAAATAAGTAGTTTTCATTTGTACTTACGTCATTAAGTAAGTTGCTCAAGATGGGGTCTGTCACCAGTGCCTTCAGTCTATCATTTCTTTGTATGAGTTGTGTCACATGTGCTCTGAAGCAATAATGCACATTAGAGAAAACCATTAATTTATGTACCTGAGCAGTGTTTTGAACATTACAGCAATGAGGAATTATGTAAATAATCCATGATATATGATTTTGCTGATGTTAATTAAAAAAGGTACCTAAAGCATTTAAATTATATGTAAAAAGTTTTATCATTCAGTGTATGCCAAACCTAAGTAGTGCCAAATATGGGAATATGCCATTTGCAAGAGCATTTGCCCTTGGAACTTTACAGGCAAAAATCTGAGACAAAATATTAAAGTTCTAGAGTACTGCATTTCTGTAACTATCTATGATACAGATTTTTTCAAATACTGTAATGAAGGTGAAAAGAAAAACAAACTGTATAAATCAATTAGCTTCTGCAACTCATAGGCCTTCAGATCATTTGTCTGACACATTCATTCTTTTGGATGTCTACCTACTACTCTAATTCTGGTCTTCCTAAAGCCTTTTGTTTTGAAAAAGGTTTTTCCGAGCCTTTTTTTCCATCAAAAACAATTTTGCAAGCATTAAATGAAGGCTGTAACATATCATAGTTTAAATGGTTACCACTTACTACAGTATGTATTTGCGTTAGAAGATATTGGAAATTTTGGACAAAAGAGCTGATTGGCTGGTTAAAGGCTGGATATTACAGCTTTCATTGTATACCAATATTGTAAGCAGGGTAAAGTCAGGAATGTTATTATTGCATGAGGTAATTCAGTGAGCTCATAGAAAAGGCTAAGCTCGATATTATTAATACTACCAGCATTTCATTAAAAAAGAAGTTATCGTCACTCTCTGTTTATGATTTGCCTTTTTCCATCCATATTTTGATATGTAGCATAATCTTTGAATTTTGGAATTTTTAAAGTTCAGAAACATCTAAAATTCAACTTATTCCTGGCCACAGAATCTTAATTCCAAATTCTGGAGAATTACCTAAAAGTTAGAAATTTGGATCACCTTTGAGGGTCAGAGTGCAGGCACTGTCAGTGCTTGATAGGCAGCCGTCTCACATGTTATACTGCTTCCTTGGTACAGCATGATACTTTCAAGCAAATACTCTTCATGGCTCGCTTTATTTGACCCTGTTGGCTCCCACTATTTATCTATCTAAAGCTCTGATGCCTGTTCCCTTTCAGAACTCCCTCAAGGGGGTTGCCATGGCATGAGCATCTCCATAACGAGTGAATTCCAGTGCCAGTTCTTTGCCTTTTAGTGCCTCACCCTTAAAAGGCAATTGGCAAAGGGCAACTCTAGCACAGTATTTTCTACCTAAAGTTCCTACCAAATACTTCTACCTAATGTTCCAACCTACTACTCCTACTACTTCTACCTAATGCTCTTGTCTAATGTTCATAACTGCTACTTCTGTCTATTGCTTATACCATTTTGCTAAAAGGCAGGATTAGCACACAGTACTCACAGCTGGAAAATCTAGAGTTACAAAGAATGAGTTGTGTGACTTAAATGTTGCCAGGTGTTATGAGTGACAAGGAGAGACTGTATGTTTGCAGACAGAATGTAAGTATTCCACATGTGGGTGAAGCAGAGAGGAAAGACAGCTACTTGGATCAGAGGAGTGCAGATTAACAACCGTTGAAGTGCTGGCTCACTATACAGCCGCCATTAACCCCCCAATACCCAGGCAGGTAGTACCAGTAATATACCTCCCTGGTTGCTGGTTGTCTACCAACTACTACCTACCTACCGTGGTTCCCACTCAGATAAAAAAGTCACAGATGATGCCTCAAAGAAGGTCAATGGTTAGAAGTGAAAGCAGAAGTTCCTTTCAGTAAGTATGAAAGTGGAAATGTTGAAGAAATCTAAAAAGGTAATGTCAGTGTGATATCTATGTAAAGAATATGGTGTTGGCAATTTAACTATTTATGCCCTAAAGAAGCAGCATGATAAAACTGGTAAGTTTTATGCTGAGTGACACTAGCAAAGACATATATGTACTTTACAAATGGGTTTTGGCTTGCCATAGGAAAAATGTTCCCGTGTGTGGCCCACTACAGTATTACACATGCTAATAAAGTGTACCACAATGCAATAGCCTTGAGTCAAGAATGTCTGTACTTAAAAAGTCAGTTATGAAAATGTTGGTTAAGACTAAACATGGCACCTTTAGGTTTACAGCTCAGTGAAATATTTCTGCTTCTGTTCTGGTGTAAACATGCCATTAATTCTTCAGACATACTTTACAAATTTACAGTTTGGAAGGAGATAGTCACAAAATGCAGCATTAATCAGCCAAAGTCCAATAACAACCTAGTCATAAAATGCAGCATTAATCAGCCAAAGTCCAATAACAACCTCGTATACTGACTGGTTCAGAAGGCCATCTGGATTCTATCAGGTGAAGACAGATTTGGCCAACTGACAACTTGATTTTGTAAATACTTTTAATTAACTTCGTATATTGTTTTTGCTTCTCCCTGTTATCTTTTGTTTGTTTAGGTTTTGCCAAGTTAGGATATTTTCTCATGAGTTTACAATTAAAGTACACTGCATTAATATTTTTTGTTTATTTGAAGTCTTTAGGATTTTCTGTTATACTGTACTTATACACACTATTTACATCATTCTGCTTGTTTATTCCTAAATTCAGGAAACCTTGGCCCCAGTCATTCCAATCATTAGGTATCATTCTGTATCATATCTTTCCCTTATTAGTTTGCTTATCCCGATCCACCAAATGCTATCTTTGGTCTTCCCATATTACTACTATGATTGTTACATTTTTACTGATTCTTCACAAATTCCTCACTTTAGTCTCATCTCACTCAATTCTAATTCATTCCTAACCTAATCTCGTCTATTTCCTTTTCATTTATCATTCCTATGTTTTTTTTTCATTTTTCCCCATTCATCTCATAGGTTGTTTCTCCTTATTCCATATCTCCTTATCATTTCATCCCTAACATTGTCTATTATCATTCTCTCACCTGTACTTACTATTATTGGGCCAAATTCTCTTTTTTGTCCCTGATAGTCTGACTTCCTTCAACACCTTTTTTCTTTTCATTTTCATCCCTTGCTACACTTTGTCCTGAATTCTTTTCTACCTTTTTTCTTCTTCATGTACATCACTCCAATACCTGCTAACTCACCTAATGCTCTCATCATAATCATCGTCTGTAGTGCATGGGTCATCTTTGGTGGATCCTTTCTTTACACATGAAGGCATCTCTGTGGTCCGTACAGGATGAGGAATATTTGCTGTCAACTCACCAAAGCGGATGGCGGAATTGTAGAGTCTAGTCTGGGTACCACAAAAACCAAAAAATAATTATGTTGATGGGTATGGGTCAAGGTTAATAAATATGATGTGATGGTTATGAGTTTATGATATGAGCTTATAACAAGTAAATAAAACAATTTTGTTTTTTTCATTGTTTCAGGAATACTCTTTTGCCTTGCTGAATAATTAAGAACTGCAAGATGTTCTTGTTCTGTCTGCAATAATTTTGTCATCTCACATCTTGCAATAGACCTTCATAACCCATAGAAAGCTTAGTTATCCTTTTAACCTGGGAGTGTTCAGCCTGATGTGAGAGATTACAAAACCTAAACAGCCTTATGAACTTTTGGTTTTAGTTTTAATAATTCAAAGGATATTTGGCTGTCTAACTTCAGAATTTCTGGCTCTTTAGTATAAAAATATCTTAGAACCTCTCTTCTGCCTATTCAACATCCTTACACCATTATAGGACAGAACTTTGGCAGCAAACAAATACACACAAATAAGAAAATCACATGGAAAACTATTTAGATTTAAGCATACACCTTACAAAGCTAGTGACAAATGCTATGGGATTTTTATTCCCCATTTTTCATTGACCAGCCTATGCATCACCATGCGGGCCAGTCTGGTACTTGAACCTGAGCCTTCAGCAGTGTAATCCACAGACCAACAGTGAGCTGGACCTTGCTATCAACAGTTTGATATTTTAGTAATGGACTAATGATGTTTTGACAAGTACTACATATAAGACGTCAGAGTAAAAGGTTATCTATCTATCATCTACAAACATACAAAATCTCCTTGTCACACATAACATTTGACAATATTTAACTCACACAGTTCATCATTTGTAACTCTAGATTTTCCTGTGGAAATGTAACCTTTTGAAGCTGGGGTTCCTAGTACATAGAACAATGAAATCAGCAATTAGCAATATTAATCAGTACTACATACTACATATCAAGCCAAAACTATGGTGGAGAACCACCCAAGACTAGCCATAAAGAATCAGATCAGTCATAATGACTTTAAATCAAACTGCTACATAAAGCACTCTGGTTGCATCATTTAAAGTCCTGCACATTTCCTGGTCTGTCTGGTGCCTTTTTTAATGGAAGTTTAGAGAAAGAGCACTGTACTCCATTATCCTGCAATAATGCCTGAATCAAGGGTGAAGCAGTCTAACAAAGATAGATCAATCAGAGAAGAAGAAATCTGAAAATTGCCATCAGATCATTTGCCATATTATATATAATAAGTGCCCAGCATCTGATGGTCATTGTGATTGTACCACTTCACCTGACATTGTGCAGCAAGAACAGCCAAGCCATTTTCACTATGTTGGTCCAGTTTCCAGTAACATTTTTCACTTTGATTTTACATTATCTTCATTGTATACATAAAGAGTATACACACTGTGTGTTCCTACCGTTTCTGTATCCTTTGTCTGGCATTAGACAAAGACTGCCCCCTCTAGGTCACAGTTTTGACAGACAGATATCAGGGATATTGTTAGACAACAGAAGAGTGTTGTATCAGGGATATGTTAGACAACAGAAGACTGTAGCTTGTGGCATGGCCATACGGGTTAAAGAAAAGCCAATGCATCTGTACTCAGTGATTAGTCGTTGATCAGACAAGTAGGGGTCCTAGAGTCCCTCAGAATGGATGTCACCTTATGACCATGATGATAACGGTGAGAAATCCTTGAGTATAAGAGTACACTTACTGAGGACGACAGTAAAACCATTTGGTATGATGGCACATCCTTTGACCTGAATTTTTTAAGCGTATGTCTAAAACCATGCCATAATACCTAAGAGTTTTACTCTTATGCTTAACTGATTAATCTGCACATCAACTGGGCTTGAAATCTACCATCAAAGAAAAGTGTTAAGTTACCTCATTTCCAAAGTAGATCTTGCTGTCGAGGAGGTCACTCTCCTGGGGTGCAGACTTCACACTCCTTGCCACCAGCACCACTAATACTAACGTTACCTGCAACCAAAAGACACCTGTCAATAAAATGACTGTGCCATAATCATACTGAAGGAGGATGTAGAGAGGGTGGGAGATGGATAGGAGTCTAAAGATAAGGGCATCATAACAGGTGAGAAAAACTTACTTAACCACTTTACATAGGAAGAAACTCTGGCTACCTGGGTATTTCACAGTAGTGAAAGGTACTTGAATTAATCAAACATAGTCAATGTATATCCATGTGAGTTTATCAACTAAAATCATAAACATATATTCTTTCTCCAACCCTCTTCTGTCTCCCCTACACGATCTCCTGCAAACCACAACATGAAAGTCCTTGCATGTAAAGATGACCTCATTACCTTCACAAAACACTGACACCACAGTAGCAACTAACATGCTGCATTACATTACACAACTGGAACAATGGCTCACCCACAACAGAGTGACTGCATCTTCACAGAAATCTCCAATCACACTTTTAACCCCACACAGACATGGATCCAGCTCACACCCTTCAGAAACCTTGAATGGACGAAAATCATTCCATCTGAATAAAACAAAGGGTAACCATTCTCATCACATACAACACACACGACATTCTCCCCTCAGCATCAAAAACAGTAACACAATGGCAACATAAACTAAATGCCCTCAGAAAACTAAATGCCACTGTCTGGACTTGAAGATGAATTCTTCAGCATCCTCCATAAACAATTCATCTGCTTCATCTGGTCCACCCTTCATCAGCCCCACTCTACACTACGTCTCACTGCCTGATCTTCCAACCTTTCAAAAGCAAATATAGCCAACGTATAAACAATATAAAATAGAGCACTCACAATAAATCACTCGCTGCCAAGCCACCACAACCACTCAAACTCCTAAACTATAAAACACATATCCTTCCAATAATGTCCCATCTCAACAGGCTTGTCACCCAGTCCCATACAAGACAATAGACCCCACTTAAAAACCACTCCATAACTAACCACTAACTCCCAAGTAGAAATAAAAGGCTTACCATTGCCCCACATTTCGGTAATCTCTCTACTCGCAGACCCAACCTCCACCGCTAAAAATATAACACAAAAAATTCCCTTTTGCCTCTACTTATTTACCTTCACTTTCATAAATTTCCTCCTAATAACAACATTATCAAGGTGACCTGTCATCCCATCCATACCCTCTTGACTCAGGCAAAACCGCAGCATCATCTTCATATAAGCTGATAAATTACATCTTCATTCACCTTGGCTTAGCAGCGCCTCGGTAGCATCTCATATAACCAGCAAGCCATCTCACTCTCATCTCACGTTAATGTTTCCATCCATATACACGTTTAACAACCAAGAGGACATTAAACAACCATGCCTGCATTTCCATAGCCCATTTCACTCCAGTTGCTTATTCTTCCATGAACTACTTCCAATATAAGCTTATTTATATATATATA
>JAYMFT010188369.1:0-11909 GCA_038088735.1 Panulirus argus
ATTAAAGGGGTTGGTGTGAGTGGAAGACCACCTGTGACATGGGCAAATAGGGTGGAGGAATACTTGAGGGAGAGAAATAGAGGAAGATTATGTGGAATGGTGTATGCGAGGGAGACATATAAGGAAAGGGATAAGAGGAGACTCTTCTGCTGTGGCCACCCCTTGATAGGAGTTCCCATAGGGAATGGGCACCAGAGATATAGATAGATAGGTTCTGTAAGTCTGAAAATGAGCACATAGGATTTTCAGATCCTTTGAAAACTATATAAGTTCTCTGTATAGTCACAAATAAGTATTTAGTTATAACAGTGTCATATTATGAAATATGTATGTAAATTCTCATACGCATTGCTGTTAGTATAGTCATTTGATATTTTAGTTGAAAATATGGCTGAATGACCTCGAAACCAGCCAGCCATTAATATTCAGCATACTGTAGTGTTTGTATTTCATTTACAGTGGATATCTTGAAATAGAAAGTGTAAAAATGTTACCTTTTATTACGATTATGACCATATTTAAACAAAAAACAAAAAATATGAAGACACAAATAAAAAAATAATGGCCTTTTACTTTTTACTAATTTCCAATATCGAAATGTAGTTTTAACTTTGTAAAGGTGATTTTTGGATTTTTTCCAAAAACTTAACAGCACATATCATGATGAGTCTCCTTTCCCAATAGTAGGATCAGTCATGGTGGGAGGGTTGAATCATTAGCCCATGATATCAGGCAAGCCCCATACCTTGACCAGTGCAGCAGTATGATGCATACTGGGACAAGGGCAAAAGTTCTTCTTTTAAAATGGGTTTATAGAGACAAACTTCTCTAGGATATTTGAGCTGAGGTGTCATGACAAGAAAAGGGTAGTAACACTGTTGTTTCCCATAAATGCCCTTCAAGACCCCTGTCTCTTGGTTTTGGTGTTGATTTATCAGACTGTTTCAAGCCTTATGTGAAGGTAAATTTGTTATATGTGGCTTTTTAGACTGTTATAGAAATTATCAAAGGAATATTTATTAGTGCACCCTGGAAACTTTAATAAACTCCCATTTGGTAAGGAACATCTTTATGTAAAATATGAAATTCATTTTTTGGTACAACCTGGGCTTTGTATCAAGAGCTCATATGAGGACATTGATCTCTACTTTAGCCTTCCTTAGAAATTTACTTGGGTAATAATTAATCTACAAGGGAGTCTTTGGTGCTTGCCTACAATCTTCATCTGGCAATACCTCAGCTTAGATATTGTGGATCTACCCTGTGTGGGTCTGGGAATTCCTCCTTCAGGAGATACTGATTCTAGTGTGCCCGAGTTCACCATTGAAGGTGTACATTTCTTCTTTTGGGATTAGTATTCTTATGCAAAAGTTTTTCTCTAAACCATCCTCTTTTATGTGGGCATGCTCTCATGTTTATCTCTACACCACCATCTTTCACGTGGATATGCTCTTATGTTCGGGGGTTAGACTGCAGAGGAGAGAAATATAAGTTTTGAAATTTGTAAAGCTTTCTGTCTCCAAGGTGGGCATCCCAAGGGCATTTTTTTCTTGCATTCTTTGCCCTGCCCTACCTTCATCTCTCCTCTTTTTGAAAAAGACTTTCTCTGTACCACCTGTAGCTGCTTTGGATTGATGCCTGCAATTTAAGAGGTCTTAACACCCTAGCAGCCATGAGTGGATAGGTCTATGACATCATCTCTGTGGGCCCAAAATGAGCAGGCTGCCACTATATAGTTGGGAGGATAGCCATTGGTGGAGAAGCCAGTGTTTTTGCCACAAGAAAGACAGAGGGTTAGAAGGTCCTAAACCCCATCTACCTAAAAATATCCTTGAAAATCTCTCATGTTCACAGGACACTGCCTTGAAGAGAAAATTTTTTTCAGGTTTAAAAACCTATATTTTCTTTTTTGCCTCAGCAACAGAACATCAGATGACTGAGCCTTTCAGGAAAAATTCTCTCATAATTCCTTTGTTTATTTCTTATTTTTGTAAGTAACTAAATACAGGACAGATAGGAGGAAATTCAGCCTCCTACTCTCATCCCACAAAGTTGCTTGCTATTTTTTGGAAGAACATGAATACAGGACAGAGAGGGGGAAATTTAGCCCCCAACTCTCATCACTCGTAATTGCTTGTGGGTAGTATTCTTTCTCCTCATCCCTAGGAGTATATATAATTACTGTGTAAACAAAAATACCCTCTTCCCAAGGGAAACTTGCAGATTCAAGGTGCACCACAATCAGTGGTAGGGAAAGGATTGATACCCTTGGAGAGAGGCCTTCAACAAAATTGTACCCTGATGATACAACCTCACTAAAAGTGACTTTTCACTTATGTTGTAACCACAAGCAGGCAGAATCTGGCAATACCCCTGACACCACAGAAGCAAGAGCAAATGTGCAATAGTACTTTACACAATTGAAACATTGGCTTACCCAGAACAGAATGTAATCATCTCCATAAAAGTCTTCAGCCACCCTTTTAACCCCAGGCAGGCAAAAATCCAACCTGCATCATCCCTGTTACCTTGAATAGCCAATTTCTCCCACTCATCAAAACACCAACTAATCTAGGCATCACATGTGACACACATGACATTTACTCCTGACACCACAAACATCATCACAAAAGCAGCAAACAAACTAAATGCCCCCAGAACACCAACTGGTACCAGATTTAGACAAAAAAGAATCCCATAGCATCTTGTACAGACAATTCATCAACTCTACCCAGACCTTTGCCTCACCTGCTTGGTTATTCATCCTGTTAAGAGTAGCAATAACAGAGCATTCAGAGCAGTTGCCAACTTCTTGGCAACCACAAACACTCAATACCTACTCAGTGAAACAACAGTCCTTATGATTCAGTCCCACTTTATATTCAGCACTCAGTTCTATGCAAGAGCTTTAGACTCATTCTTTCCAACCAGACTACTCCATTTCTAACCAATTACCTCCAAATAGAAATAAAAAGCTTACCCCTTTTTGCATTTTATCATCCTTTACTCACAAATCCTCCTACCCCCAGCAGACACAGTGATAAAACACCTTTACACTAAAATTACCTGATAAGCACTAAACAATCATCCTCCCAACACATTCTTAAATACCACCCCACCAGACATAGACACATCTAAAACCTCACTCTCCAGACAATCATGAGTCATACTTTTCCATCTGTGCACTGGCTATCACCCATCCCTTCATGACTGCGAACACCATTTCAGCACATCCCAAGACCCTTCGTGCCCACAATGCAACTGCCACATCAAAGACAGTAAACACTCACTGCTAAGTTCCCCTGCACTATCCTCACACAGACACACATCCTGGGGGATTAGCTGGCTTCCTGAGTTCTTTAGGAGCCCCATAAAGATAGAAGTGAGTTTTGGGGCTTTTCTTCTTCATCTCATATTCCATGTTTAACAAAAGTGGATTTCCAACCTCTGTGGTTACCTGGGCAGACATTGGAGTAGAGTGGATCACAGTACTTTGTTTCCTCAGCATTCTATTTTATGTTGCAGATTTTAGATTCACTTATAATGTAAGCACGCCCAAGCACTGACACTTCCTCACCAACATCAATATATCGCAAGATTTCTAGCTTTGTATCTAAGGTCAGAGAGGTTCTCTTCTGTTAACTGCTGGCACTGGGGTAGGACATGTTGCTGGATTTTTGGATGCTGTATTAATAAATACAAATACACTGGAATGCAGGAAAATCATATTACCAGGTATATCCAAATAGCACAAGTAGCACAGATCCACACACAATGGTGATACCTAAGTTACTGACCAGCTGATGGGAAGTTAGTGTGCTTCACCCAGGACCCTTTGCTTACTTCACCCACCAACCCTCACTGAAGATTTGGCACTCTTTATTGCACACACTCACATAGTAGTGAATTTTGACTACAGAAAATGAGGGACTGGCAGAAGTAGGTTCCTCACATAATAGCAAAATTGCATGGACACTACACAAAGCGAAGACTGGGTTTATATCTTTTTTCTCTCTTCTTTCTTTCATACTTGATTGCCATTTCCTATGTTAGCGAGATAGCACCAGGAGGAGACCAAGAAAGACCACTTTCGCTCCCATCCATTCTCTAGCTGTCATGTGTAGTGCACCGAAACCACAGCTCCCTATCCACATCCAGGTCCCACAGACCTTTCTATGGTTTACCCAGGACACTTCACATGCCCTGGTTCAGTCCATTGACATTAAGTTGACCCCAGTATACCATGTCGTTCCAGTTCACTCTATCCCACATATGTCTTTTACCTTCCTGCATGTTCAGGCCCTGATTGCAAAAGATCTTTTTCATGCCATCCTTCCATCTCCAATTTGGTCCCCCATTCTCCTTCTTCCCTCCTTTTCCAGTGCATAAATCCTCCTTTTCAACCTTCACTCATTCTCTTCATATGCCAAAACCATGTCAGCACACCCTCTTCTGCTCTCTCAACCACACTCTTTTTATTACCACACTTCTCGTAGCCCTTGATTACTTACTCAGTCAAACTTCCTCACACCACATATTGTCCTCAAAGATTTAATTCCCAACACTTTCACCCTCCTCTGCACAACCTCACCTATAGCGCATGCTTTGCATCAGTATGATATTGTTAGGACCACTATTCCTTCAAACATCCCCATTTTTACCCTCCCATATAACAGTCTCTCTTTCCATACATTCTTCAGTGCTCCCAGAACCTTTGCCTCCTACACCACCCTATGACTCTCTTCCATTTCCGTGATTCCATTCAGTTCTGTGTCCACCATCAAATATATAAAACACTTAACTGCCTCCAGTTTCTCTCCAAACTCATGCCCCATCTAACATGTCCCACAACCCTGCTTTTATTAACCTTGCTTTTATTCACATTCACTCTCAACTTTATTCTTTTACATACTCTCTCAAACTCAGTCACCAGCTCTGCAGTTTATCATTTGAATCTGCCACCAAGACTCTCACATTTACCTCTCTCTTCTCCCCCTCCATAAACAAATTGAACAACCATGCTGACATCACACACCTCTGCCACAGACCAACCTATACTTGTAACCTTTCACTGTCATATGCCTTACACCTTTGATAAAAGCTTCTCACTATTTCTAGGAGCTTTCCTCCCACACCTCATATTCTTATGGCCTTCCACAAGGCAACTCTATCAACCCTGTCATAAGCTGTCTCCAGATCCATGAATGTCATATACAAATCCATCTGTTTCTCTAAGTATTTTTCACACACATTCTTCAGAGCAAGTAACTGATCCACTCATCCTTTACCACTTCTGAAACCACATTGCTCCTCCTGTCTCTCTTGGTCACTATGCAGTTTGTAGGGATGAGAGGGCCTAGGAAATCAGTTTTGTTTGATGATGAAACAGCACTGGTAGCAGATTCCAGTGAGAAACTACAGGAATTGGTGACTGAGTTTAGAAGAATGTGTGAAAAGAGGAAGTTAGGAGTAAATATGAATAAAAGCAAAGTTATTAGGTTTACAAGATTTGAGGGACAGGTTAATTGAGGTATAAGTTTGAATGGAGAAAACTTGGAGGAAGTGAAGTGTTTTAGGCACCTGCGAGTGGAAATGGGAGCGAATGGAACTATGGGAGAGGAAGGGAGTTGTATGTTGGGTGAGGCTGGCGAAGGTTCTGAAAGCACTGAAGAATTTGTGGAAAGAGAGAGTGTTATTTGGGAGGGCAAAATAGGTATGTTTGAAGGTATAGTTGTCTCAGCAATATTATATGGATGCTAGGCATGGGCTGTAGATAAGACTGTTTGGAGGAGGGCAAATGTTTTGGAAATAAAATGTTTAAGGACAGTTAGTAATAAGAGGTGGTTTCATCAAGTAAGTAATGAAAGGGTAAGAGAGAGGTATGGTTATAGAAAGAGCGTGGCAGAGAGATGAAGAAGGTGTGCTGAAATAGTTTGGACATGTAGAGAGAATGAGTTAGGAAATGTTGACAAAAGATGATATATGTGCAGATGTGGAGGGAACAAGAATTGGAAGACCAAAAAGGACATGGAAATATGGAGTGAAAAGATTTTGAGCAATAGGGTCCTGAACATGCAGGAGGGTTAAAGGTGTGCACAGGATAGAGTGAATTGGAATGATGTAATATAATGGGGTCGATGTACTGTTGATGGACTAAACTAGGGCATGTGAAGTGTCTATGGTAAACCATGGAAAAGTCTGTGGGGGATGGTTGTGGATAGGGAGCTGTGGTGTTGGTGCAGTACTCATGACAGCTGAGGAATAGATTGGAGTGTATGTGGCCTTTCTTTGTCTGTTCCTGGTGCTACCTCGCTAATGCGAGAAACAATGATCAGGTATAAAAAAAGAGATATTCTCTGCATGTCATTAAAGGCAGAAATGTTCTCTGCATGTCATTAAAGGCAACTAAGAGGAGCAGAAGTGGGGACTGCGACCCCCCCCCTCCCCTTTTTTTTTTTGTATTTCAGTTTCTAAAAGTTAGATCAGAAGTATTGAGCCAATGATGGAGTGCTCATCCTCCTCAAAGGCTCAGGCTGTGGTGTCTTAATGTGTTTGGTTGTAACCAAGAGGAAAAGAGAGGAGAGATGTGTAGCATGTTTTTGGAAAGTAACTTGGGTGTTTTGGCTGTGTGTGAAACAAAGCTGAAGGATAAAAGGGAAGAATGGAATGGTTTAGATGTAAAGTCAGGGGTTGATATGAGGGCAAAAGCTAAGGGAGTGGATAGTGCTACTACTATAGAAATTATGAGAATATGTGAAAGAGTGCAAGGAAATGATCTTCAGACCGATGTATGTAGACATGAAAGTGGATAGCATGAGATGGGTGATTGTTAGTGCTTATGCACTTGGCCATGAGAAGTGAGCTTTATCAAAAATGAAGGGGATGTGTGTGAATAGGTAGAGACCATAGAATTACTGGTTGCAGAAACACATTGGTCTGTGGCATGAGTGTCTGATGTCACCATTGCTGTTTAATTTGTTTAAGGATTGGATGGTGTGGGAGGGAAATTCAAGGGTCCTAGGAGAGAGGAGCCAGTATGAAATCTGTAGGGAGGTGAAGGGACCCAGGAAGTGAGTCAGTTGTTGTTTGCTGAAAACACATCATTAGTGGCAAATTCAAATAGTCTAGAAACTGCAGAAGTTGGTGTTTGAGTTTGGAGTGTATGAAAGGGGAAGGTTGAGAGAAAACATGAACAAAAGCAAGATTATTAGGTTTAGCAGGACAGAAGAACAGATTTGTTGTTACGAATTTGAATTTTGAAAAGTGTCAAATACCTAGGAGTGGGCATAGCAGCAAATGAAATTGTGGAAGCAGTAGAGAGTCATAGGGTGGGTGAGGGGGCAAAGGTTCTAGGAGCACTTGGGAATGTGTGGAAAGAGAGGAAGTTATCTGGGAGAGCAAAAGTGGATACTATAGTCCCAGTGATGTTGTGTAGATATGAGGCATGGGCTATAGATGAGGATATGCAAAAGAGGGTGAATGCTTTGGTAATTAAATGTTTGAGGACAGTTTGTGGTGTGAAGTAGTTTGATGAAGAAGGTAATAAAAAGGTAAGTGAGAGGCATTGTAGTAAGAAGAATGTGGTTGGGGGAGCAGAGGAGGATGTGCTGAAAAGCTTTGGACATATGAAGAGAATGAGTGAGGAGAGGTTGACAAAGATTGTCAGAAGTGGAGACGAAAAGTAGAAGTGGGAAATCAAACTGACGATAGAAGGATGAAGTGAAAAATGTTTTGAGTGTTCGGGGCCTGAACATGCCCTAAGGTGTAAGGTTTGCAGGATAGAGTGAATTGGAATGATGTGATATACAAGGGTGACATGCTGTTAATGGACTGAATCAAGGCATATGAAGTTGTCAAGGGAAACCATGAAAAGGAGTGTGGTTCCTGGTTGTGGATAGGGGGCTTTGGTTTCGATGCAGTGCACATGACAGCTGGAGAATGGATGTGAGCATATGCATGCTTTCTTCTTCAGTTCTTGGCACTACCTGACTAATGCAGGAAACAGCAGAAAAATAAAAAGAAAATATAAATGTATGTATGTATGTTAATGTTTGCGTATGACCATGGTCTGGCATAGTGCCTGGGAACAGCTCGAGGCTGCATTCCATGTGGGAATCAGGAGAGGTGGGACTCTTTGAGAAAGGAAGTTTTTGAAAGGTTGTTGCACTATTTCCCATGTCAGCAAATTTAATGCCAGGAACTCATGAAGAAATGGCCTCATTTGCTCACATTTACTCTTGAGCAGTCATGTATAATGCACCAAAACCAGAATTCTGTATCCAAAATCAGGCCCTACTGACTTTTCCATTGTTTTTGCTGACTGTTTCACATGCCCTGGTTCAGCTTTTACTGCACGTCATCCTTGTAAACCACATTACTCCAATTTGCTCTGTCCTTTGCACACCTTGCACCCTCCTGTATGTTTGGACCTCTGGCCTTCAAAGCATCTCTCACTCCATCCTTCCACCTCCTCCTCAGTTTCCCATATTTCCTTTTTCTCTCTGCTTCTAACATGTATACCCTCTTAGTCATCCTTTCCTCACACATCTCTATCTGTCCAAACTATTTCAGAACACCCTCTTGAGCTCTCTCATCTAGCTACCACACCTCTCTCTTACCCTATCATCTCTTATTCAATCAAGCCTTATGTCACTACATATTGTCCTCAAACATTTCATCTTCAATATATTCACCCACTCCCCTACATTTTTATCTGAGGCTCGTTCCTCACATCCTTATAGCACTGATGGGATTACTATACCATCATACATAACTATCTTTGGCCTTAAAAATAATGGCCTTTCTTCCACACATTCCTTAATGCACCCTTTACCTTTACACCATCACCCACTCTATGGCTCACTTCAGGCCCCATAGTTGCATGTGCTGCCATATCCATTCCCAGATATCTAAAGTGCTCCACTTCCTCCAAGTTCTCTCCATTCAAACTCACACTCCAAACATCCTAACTCTTTTCACTACTAAACCTAGTAACTTTGCTTTTATTCACATTTACTCTTAACTTTCTTCTTTCACACACTCTCCCAAACTCAGAAACCAGCTTCTACAATTTTTCACTCAAATCTGCTATCAGCACCATATCATCAGCAAACAACTGACTCACCTCCCAGCATAATGCATGCCTTCTCTTCTTTCCCTTATACCTTCCTTACTTGCCCATCTATAAATGGATTACACAGCCATGGTGACATCACACACCTTTGCCACAGTCCCATCTTCACCTGAAACTGTTCACCCTCCTCTCTGCCCACTCACACACATCCCTTACTCTCTTGATGATGAAAACTCTTCACTTTTTCTAATAGCTTTCCTCCCACACCATGTATTCATAGCTTCCTCCACAAAGCATCTCTATCAACCCTACCTTATGCTTGCTATATATATATATATATATATATATATATATATATATCACATACAAATCCCTATTTTTCTTTTTCTACTTCTCATACACATTGTTTAGAGCAAACACCTGATCTGTACATCCCCCTACCACTCTTGAAATCACATTGTTCTACCCAGTCTGATGCTCTGTGCTTTCAGCTACCCCTTCAATCACTATTCATCCATACAGCTTACTTGGTACTACTTGGTACACTCAACAAAGTATTACCTCTTTGATTCGAGTACTCAACTTTACCCCCCTTGCTTTTATACAGTGGCACTATACAAGCATTCCACTAGTCTTTAGGCACTTCACCATAATCCATACATGCATTGAAAATCCTTACTAACTAATCTGTAACATATTAATCCATACATACATAGAAAATCCTGACAAACTAATCTGTAACATAGTCACCCCCATTCTTAAGAAATTTATCTTTAATACCATGTACTCCAACCACCTCACCACATTTCATTGGTAAGGCTTTCATCACCTCTCTTTTCACCAAACCACTTCACATGACTCTCTCTCTTTGCATACCTCCCTGCCACATTACTCTACATCTGCTACCCTATCCCCAAACATATTGAACAATCCTTCAGAATATTCACACCATATCTTCACATCATTACTGCCTGTTATCATTTCCTTATTTGCCCCTTTCTCTTATTTTCCCATTTGTTTTTTCCTGCTCTCATTACTAACCTCCTTCCAAAGATACTTTACATTCTCCCTTAAGTTTGCTAATACTCAGTCACCCCAGCTCTCATTTGCCCTCTTTTTCAGCCCCTGCACCTTTCTCATGAGCTCTTGCTGCTCACTCTTGTACATTCTCCCAATCATGTACACACTCCTTCTCTGTCAATACCACCCACATATCTCTCATTTTTTTTTACTGGCACCTATATTTCATCACCCCATCACTCACTACACTTTCTCACCAGCCTACCCTCCACCTTCTGCATGCCACACACTTCTCTTGCATATGCTATGCCAGCACTGCTTCCTTAAATACCTCCTATTCCTCACCTACTCCCCAAGTTTCATTTACTCTCCCTTTTGCCATTTTATACTCAATCTCTCCTGATATTTCTTCACTCAAGTCTCTTTTCTAAGCTGACTTTTACCACCCTCTTCTCACCCATATAATTTTTTTTTTTTAAGCTCTCCAAATATTCACCCCTGCCTCCATCAGGTAATGATCAGACATCCCACCTGCCTCCCCTCTCAGCACATTCACATCCAAGTCCTTCTTGTACATGCATATCAATTCGTATGTAATCCAGTAATGTCTGCATACCATCATTCTTGCTCACCTACATATACTTGTGTACGTCCCTCTTTTTAAACCGGGTATTCCTAATTTTCAATTCTTTTTTACAGAACATAATTCCACAAACTATTCGTTATTTCCATTCAGCTTAATGAATACCCCATGCCCTTGAATTATACCCTCAACTGCCACATTACTCACTTTTGCATTAAATCACCAATCACTAATACCTGGTCTCTTGTGTCAAACCTATGAACACACTCACTCATGTGCTTCCAAAACACATGCCTCTTTTCATATTTCTTCTCATGGTCAAGTCCATAAGTACTAATAATCACCCATTTCATGTTCATCATTTTCATTTTTACCCACATCAATCTGGAGCCCACTTTCTTACACTTTTACATATCCTCACAACTCCAGCTTCAGGAGTAGTGCTACCTGTTCCTTTGCTTTCATCCTCTCACTAACCCCTTAAACATTCCCTGACCATTCTTCCTCCTTACCCTCAAACTTTGTTTCACTCAGAGTCATAACAGCAAGGTTTCATTTCTCAAATGTACTACCCATTTCACTCTCTTTCTTTTTATCTTAGTGACATCCACACACATTTAGACACCCACATCCTGAGCTTTCAAGGAGGATGAGCACAACTTGCCAAGCTCCTTCTGTTCCAACTTTTTTCTTTTTTTCATACTTGATTGCCATTTCCTGAGTAAGTGAGGGAGCAACATGAACGGTTGAAGAAAGGTCACATTATCTCACATCCATTGTTTAGCTGTCATGTGTAATGCACCAAAACTACAGCTCCCTACCCACAACCCCGGCAACTTCACATGCTCATTGACAGCACACTGACCCCTGTATACCACATCATTCCATTTCACTGTATCCCATGCAAGCCTTTCACCCTCTAATATGTTCAGGCCCCAGTCACTCAAAATATTTTTTCATTCCATCCTACCATGTCCAATTTGGTCTCCCCATTCTCCCTGTTCATCCACTTCTGACAGATAAACCACTTTGTCAATCTTTCCTCACTCATTCATTCCTTATGTCCAAACCATTTCAGCACACCCTCTTCATTTCTCTCAACCACACTCTATTTATCCCTGCACCTGTTTCTCACCCTTTTATTACTTACTTGATCAAACCCCTTTTCCATCTTTTAGAAATAGAAATAGAAGATATATTTCCTGTCCCCAACTCCTGCCCCTATTAGTCATC
>JAYMFT010188380.1:0-11908 GCA_038088735.1 Panulirus argus
CCATCCCCTTTTAGTCGCCTTTTACGACACGCAGGGAATACGTGGAAAGTATTCTTTCTCCCCTATCCCCAGGGATATATACATACATATATACATATATTATCCCTGGGGACAGGGGAGAAAGAATACTTCCCACGTTTTCCCTGCGTGTCGTAAAAGGAGACTAAAAGGGGAGGGAGCGGGGGGCTGGAAATCCTCCCCTCCAGTTTTTGCTTTTCCAAAAAAGGAACAGAAAAGGGGCCAAGTGAGGATTTTCCCTCTAAGGTTCAGTCGTCTCTTCTTAACGCTACCTTGCTAACGCGGGAAAAGGCGAATATGTATGGAAAAAAAAAATATTTATATATATCTACCCTAGCCTGAGCCAGGTACCCAGTTTATTGACCAACCCCTCAGGGTGGATGAAGAGCTGGGTTGACTGTGGACTGACTGCCACAACCAGGATTTGAACCTATGCACTCCACCCTGGGCGGCTTGTGGACACTTACACTATGGTCATGTTGAACTCTCATTGTTATATCTGCTTATCTAAAATAACAAAAATTTTAAGTCATATCTAAAATAAAGCAATAAATGCCAAACATAAACAATAAGTAGCAGTAAGCTGATCACCATAACAAAGTCTAAACTACTGAATTACTGTGGTAGCTGATGCCAATGTTGACTACAAAGTTCTCAAAATACAAAAAAGTAATTCTGATTTGTATCAAGTTAAACACATGAATACTATACTAAATCAATTTGTTCCATAATTAAAAAGCCAGAAACAAAAGGGAACACATTATATGCCACATTAAGTCACTAACAACCAGAGAATACTGCACTTGTGAAAGCATGTGAATGATGGCAGTGGCTAGCTACTTTACAGCCCCTCACCTCCATGGTAAGTTGTCAAGGACCTGATCAGGTAACTGTAAGGTCATTAAGTTCCTGTAAATGAACAGGTACTGGCCTCCTATGATTTCTGATGGTCAAAGAGGGTGATGTTTTAAGAAAACACCTCATTTTGGGGGTAAAATTGTATATAGTTCTATCCCACCTACACAAGTACTCATTCATATGCTCAAGGGCTTTGTCCATAAATTATTAATCTGCTTATACAACTACAGATGCAGCCAACTTCCTAAATTAGTACTTCTTAACACTTGGGGATTTGAAGTAATGACATGGATCATCTCAATTTAGTCTAATAAGATGAAATGCAACAAACAAAACAACTAGACTCAATCTAATTCATGGTTCTTAATATACTCTTCAGAAAATATCTTACTAGTTTCATTTTCTCCCTTTCTAAATCATCAACAATGAACACTAATGATTATTTCATATGTTTATAATATACATCAGTCTATCAACCATCTGCAAAACTTACAGGAAAAAGGTAATATTTTGAAGACCTCTTATAAAAAACTAACCTTAACAGGAAGGTTGATGATGAGGTATCCTTTAAGAAAAGGTTCCCTCAATTAAACTACCAACAGGATATAAATCAATTTTGCATGAAGCTACAGGAGAGGAACGAATTCTGCTTTGCATTAACTTTTAAGGACCTACAGTAACTTTAATCAGGACAGCAAAGATCAGAGTAAATTGCATACAAAGGTGCTCACACACAAACAACCATAAGTAGCTGTGAAACTTTACACATGATGACAACACAGCCTTTGTATGATCACAAGGTGACTGTGGACAATTTAAAAATTATAAACATTGAATTTCTAGTTCATCACTGTAAAGTAATGGAATCACATGAAAAAAGAAAACCTTGGGAAGTCAGAATACAGTACCTCAACCCTCATAAAGAAAAAATGAGCAGATACCTACGGAAACAAATCTTGAAAGAAGGGGGACATCATTCTCCAATGATTTCTGCATAACAAAAGAACACACATCAACTGCTAAAGAGTCTGGAAATGAAGATATGAGAATCTGCAACATATAATCACTATCAATCTACCATCCTGATTGCTGTTTCCTTTCAGTTTGGGTGGATCTGGCACTTATTCATACCTAAACTTAAACCCACATTGACTGTGCTATAAGCTGTTACACCAGTAACAACTTACAGTTCTCCATTCAACACACCAGTCTGGGTTTCCAGGTTTTCCCCCTGCAGTTCCATTCAACCAGTACTCTTTATCATATTACTTTAATATTTTTCAACTCTTTTTTATGCTTAATTTCTGTCCCTTCTGATTCAAGGAAATATTATATTTCATCATCAAATCAACTCCCCTTGACCTTACTTCTATCTATCATCATTAAACCATAACCAAGTTAATGAAGCATATTAGGTGTATACAGCTGCTGCAACATTACACCCACATCCTCAATCCACATCCAGTGTAAACTGACACCTGGACTTCTACACTCACAAAAGTTCTTACTTTCTCATTTTACCACATTACATTGATTCATCAGGTGAGACTAGCATATCCAATTATAAAACCTCCATACACAATAAACTTCCACAGCAATCATTTCTCTAATATCTTCACCTGAAATATCTTATGCCCTAATAAAACTTCTCATTACATCCATCCACTTATTCCATGGTCTACCTCTCCTACCTGTGCCTTCTACTGTACTGTTACAGATCTTCCTGATCAACCTATCATTTGCCTCGTGTTATACAGGACCAAATCATGCTGAAAAATATTCATTATGTGCCTCTGAAATAACTTCTTCACACAATACAATCTCACCTTCATTTTATTCTCTCCTAATTCTAACTATACTATGAAAATTATCTATCTCTTGCACACATTTGAACTGAACAGCTATATATCTTACAGCAACACACTTGTAATCAAATGTCTTTAAATGCATTAATCTTCATTAAAACCTCTTGCATGACCATCTGTATCATCATGCAACCTTACTTTACATCCCTCTCACTCTTCCATAGGTAAATCTCAGGTCTATACCCTTTTCCCTATGGCTTAGCCACATTACCTCAGGTTTAACTTGTTTTTGCCCACCATTAGACCTCTATAATTCTGTGTTTTCTCAAGTGAAGTGACCAAACTGGGGTTGGATACTGTAATCTGAGTTCAACACATAAATATTTTCTTTAAGTATATCCTTACCCAAACACATGAGGGGATTTTTGACAATGATGTGTATTCAATTTACCTCCTTTAAAAATTTCCCAATGTGGATATTTCCTAACTATCAGCATAAAAGTCAATCCCTATGTCCATCTTACAAGCACATTCCTGTAATTTGTTCCCTTTGAGACGACAGTCAAAGCCAAGCTTCATTTCACTGCAGCCATCAATATTCTATACATATGAGTTGAATTTCAGTACCTCTGTATCTGACCAATGCTGGAAACTCTGAACGCCTCTTGGTAGGTTGTCACAACTTTGAGTAATCCTTATTTCTCTCATAAGTTTTGCATTAATGGAAGACATACTAGGTATAGTTTTCTACTTCCTTTACAAAGATTCCAAATACAGTGACCAAAAAATCTGAGCCTTGTAAGACATCACTGACTACTTTTCCCCACCTTGAAGAGGCCCATCTATGTGCCCTTGATTCCTTTTCAGTTATGAAATTTATGATCCAAAGTAGAAATTCCCATATTTCTGCCTGAATATCCACCTCAATTTGTTCTACCAGCCCCTCTGAGGTACTGTCAAGTGCCTTGAGGACACAGGGCTTTTGCTAAATGACATACAGTAAAAGATGATGATCAATTTAAGCTGTCTTTCAAGGTATCTCAATTCACATTTACATGGGATAGATTCAGTGCATACAGCCTCTCAGGTCACTCATTCACATCCTCAACCTATGTTTAATGTACTTAAGTGACGTACTTACTTTTTTTACTTTTTAACTCTGCATATTAAACTAACTCATCATTGCAACCAAAGTCTCCATTCACACCTCCACCTTCACATAAAAAAATGGAATCACTCCATTACATAAAGTCTACTGAATCCAGGAGACATTAATCAGTCAAGTTCTATTACCGAATTTTCCCAAGTACACTATTCATTTCTATGAACACCTCAAATTATCTTGAGTGAAAATGGAAACCTAAAGGTATAAATCAAGTTACTGCAGTATAATTACTAACATGTACTCACCAGAGGTGGTAGTAACTGTTGACTGTGAAATGGTTAAGTGGTTTACAGGGCTGTGATATTGTATAAGGAGGTAAGGGAGGCTGAAACCTTACAATAAAGGTATTGAATACTATGGCGCAGTACTTAATGTACTCATACATTAAGTTCTATTCCATTTTTGGATTTTTTTTATTTAATAAAACAGCCATTACAAAAGGTAGACAAGGAATACACAATGAAATTTGTGGCCCACTTATTGAGAATATTTATCATACATGGGAGAATGAACCAATATATCTAGGCAGAATAACAATCAAAAAATGAAATATATCCATCAAACATATTCAAGCGAATACTTCCACTTAACATTTCTGAAAAAGTTCACAATAATAACTTAATAACTTAATATAAGCTTCAACTCTACACTCATTTACATAGGATAGATTAAGAACTTGAAGATTCTTAACTCATAAGTTTCCTCACCTTACATCCAGAAGGCTAAATTGTGTGAAGTCTTCCACACTACTATAACACTTTTATCTAACTTAATCCACTGAATAAGATTTACATCTCCAAACACACTCCTACCTTCAAAATGAAAAAAAAATTTCCTACACAGCAAAGGATCAATTATTTCCCTTGCATCATCTGAAATAACTCCAGCATTCAACAATTCACACACTTCATCTGTTCTCACATCTTCAACTACATTAACGTAGATCTTTATGAACGAAGGACCTGGAACATCCTATTTGGTCATAATAGACCTTCATTCAAGCATCTTTCAAAAAAATGTTCACATACATACATAAAAAAGCTCCCAGCATATCTTTAATCATACTTCCTTGCAAGGATTTACTTTCAACCCCAGGGATGCAAGCTGCTAGAGGTACGAAAACTTTTATCAAAAGGGTAAGGTAAGTGTGCAAGCACGAAGAGCAGAGGGTGAGCGGTTCCAGGTAAACTTGGGTCTGCAGTAGGGGCGTGAAGTCACTATGGATGTTTATATGGACAGAGTGGTCAGGAAGTGAATGCATGGATTAAAAAAAAAAAGGGGGGGGGGGGGCAGTCTATAAGGGGAGGGGTAGGGGATGGGGTGGTTTAAATTATTGTTTGCTGATGACACTGCACTGGTGTCAGGTTTCACTGAGAAACTACAAAAATTGGTTTCTGATTTTGGAAGTGTGTTTGTGAAAGAAACTTGTTGGTAAATGTGAATAAAAGCATGGTTATAGTTTCAGCACTAAAGAGAGACAGGTTAATTGGAAGTGAGTCTGAGTGGAGAAAACTTGGAGGAAGTGAAGTGTTTTAGAAATCTGGGAGTGGATATGACAGAAACAAAGGGAGCTAAAGTGAGTCATAGAGTGGATGAGGGGTTAGAGGTCAAGGGAGCATTGAGGAATGTGTGATAAGGGAGGTCACTATCTGGAAGGGCAAAGTTGGGCATTTTTGAAGGCACAGAAGTCCTGAAAATGTTATGTGGATAGGAGACATGGGATTTAGATGAGAATGTACATTAGAGATGAATGTGTTGGAAATGAAATGTTTGAGGACAATATGTGGTGTGAGGTGGGTTGATCATCTAAGAAATGATAGAGTAGAGAGAAGTGTAGTACTAAGAAGAGTATGAGTGAAAGAGCTGAAGAGGGTGTGCTGAATTGGATTGAACATATGGAGAGAATGAGTGTAGAGAGGTTGACACAGAGGATGTATGCGTCAGAAGTGGAAGAACAAGGAGAGGGGGAAGACCAAATTGGAGAAGGAAGGATGGAGTGAAAAAAATTCAGTGCTCAGGGCCTGAACATGAAGGAGGGTGAAAGTCTTGCAGAGGATAAAGTGACATGGGATATGAATCACGGAATATGAAGCAGCCAGAGCAAACCATAGAAAGGTCTGTGGGACATGGTTGAGGACACAGAGTTGTGGTTTCAGTGCATTACACATGACAGATAGGGAATGGATGTGAGCAAATATAGATCTCCTTCATCTGTTCCTGGTGCTACCCCAGTAACACGGAAAATAACGAAGAAGTATGAAAAAACTCCTACTTTCCTGCCCAGGAGTCACTTCAATCCTTGTGGGATTCCTGCAGCACTCAAGAAAATGGCTCTCTCCACTGGTCCACACTACAGGTCATAGGGCATTGTCATACTCTGTATGCATCTATGTGAAGAGTGCAAGTTAACCAAGTAGTAAGGGCTCGGTGTCTTCTGTAAAGCAGCTGCATTACAAACATGCTGGGTCTTGGAATGCGTTGAAACAGCGTTTGTAGTGTTGTTGTGATGGGTGATGTCTAGAGCATTAGTGGGGTAGTTTGACTCATGTTTGGGGAGTGATGATTCTGATGGGTGTATGGAGTTTAAGACTTAAGACTGAGTTGGGAAGGTGGTTGCCTCGTGCTTGCCAGGTTCATTTCTGGTTATTTCAGTGTGTGCGTGTTTTGTAAGTGTTGTATTTCTTGGAAGTGGGGTGGTGGTCTATGAGTTGTGGTTACTTAAGTGTGAAGCAGGGGTAAACTTTCTATTTCTACTTTGGGGGATGGTGGTTAGTCATGGAGTGGCTTGGGTGGGAGGGGTCTAGTGTTGTTGCAGAGAATTGTGTGCCTAGCATGTTGAGATAGGACTGTACTGGGAGGGTCTTTGTTTCACAGCAAAGGTGTTGAGTGTTTGTGGTTGTTAGGCAGCCAGTGATTGTCTCCAATGCATTCTTATGTGTGGTTTGTATCTCAGTTATATTTGCTTTTCAGAGGGTAGAAGACCAGACAGGAGGGGCATAGTTTAAAGAGGAGCAGATGAATTGTTTGTATGGACACTGAAAGACTTTTTCTTGTTTAAATCTGAATCCAGTTACTTTTGTGTTGATGTTAATGATGAGGGGACTAAATGTCATCTGTGTGTCATATTTCATGCCTAGAAATGTTGACTGTCTATTCAAGGTGACCGGAGGACATAAGCTGGGTTCATGTCTGTCTGGGGTTAAAAGAATGACTGAAGACTTCTGTGGAGATGCAGATATTCTGTTCTAGGTAAGCCACTGTTCCAAATGTGTAATGTAGTGCTGCATATTCAATATTGCTACTGTGGTGTCAGGATGTTATGATGTGATTGTACGGTTGTCTGCATACAAAAAAGGACCTTCATGTGGAGTTTTGCCAGAGGTAATGGAAAGTTGTTTCCCAATTTAGCAAGGCAGCAACAGGAACATATGAGGAAATGGCCTCATTTACTCAAATCTACTTGCTAGCTGTAATGTAATATACATTGAAACCAAAGCCCCTATTCACTATTAAGCTCACAGACTGCTTTATATGCCCTGGTTCAGCCAACTGACAGCACTTTATTCCCTGTATACCAAATAGCTCCATTCTGCTCTATCCCTTGCACACCCCATGCCCTCTTGCATGCTCAGGCCCTGAGCACCAAAGCATTTTTCACTTCATCCTTCCTGCTCTTTCTTGGTATCTCCCTTTTCCTTGTTCCCCCCACTACCAGCATGTATATCCTCTTAGTCATCCTCTCCATTCATCTAAACCATTCATCAAATCCTCTTCAGCTTTCTCATACATAATCCTCTTGCTACCACATACTGCCCCACATCTCTCTTTCCAAATTATTTTATATTCAATCAACCTTCCTCACACCACACACTGTCCTCAAACATTTCATTTCCTACACATTCATCATCTTTCATACTGTGTCATCTAGGACCCACACCTTGCATCCATATAACACCATCAAGACTACTACACCATCAACTATATCCACCTTTGCCCTCACAAACAGTGACTTCTCTTTTCCACACATTTCTCAATGTACTCAGGAACTTCATCCCCATAGTCACCCTATGGCTTTCATTAGCTCCCAAGATTCCATTTGCTGCCATGCTCACTTCCTGGTACCTGAAACATTTTGCTTCCTCCAGTTCTCTCCATTCAAATCAAACAAACCTGTCTCTGCCCCATGCTAAATCTCAAAATCTTACCTTTAAACACATCAACTTTTATTCACAAACTCTCCCAAATTCATACATCAAGTTCTGTAGTTTCTCACCAAAGCCATGCCATCTGTAAAAATCTAATGATTCGCCACTCAATTCCCCCTTCCCCTGACATACTGCAGACCTGCCCATCTCTCAAAAACCCTTGCATTTACCCCCCTTATCACCCCATCCATTATCATGTATATTCTGAAGCCCCAGGAACCCTTTTTGAAAGAGTTTCTGGGGATATAACCCCAAGATTCCCAGGCAAGGGGCTCCAGCAACTCCAAGGCTGCACTACACTCAGTAGCTGGGACAGGATTGACTCCTCTGAATTCAAGCAAGAAGTTACTTGATAACACGGTACAATCTTTCATCAACTGATGAAAATACAGCCTCGTCAAAGGTGACTGCACCAGCAGGCAGAGTCCAACAACACTGCCCCCTTGAATGCAAAGGACAGGATGGTTGATATGCTGGAAAGTGTGAGAATGAAATCTGGTGTGACACAGATGGATCATGTAAGGCCAAACAGGGTTTGCTGAAATGGTTTGTGTACATGACGATGAGTGAAGAAACACCATGACGATATTGTGCTTGAAGTGGAAGGAGCAAAGGGGTGGGGGATATCAAGTCTCTATTTAACTCTAAGTACCTCTGACAAGATTTTACCCGAATAGCAGGGATAGCATGTAGCACTCACCACAGGTGTTGCTTGCTGAAATATACATTTTTTCTCCACCACCAAGCTTTTTCCATAACTGTCAATCTAAGTTTCCTAATAGATTAATGCTAACTACTAGTTTATTTATCTTTTATACCTTTTTGTAGTCACACCATCTGTTTCTTATTTCTTCTGCTATTGCATCAAATAATCTTTCCAACTTTTTCTGCAAGACACTCATTTATTTTTCACTTGACATCTTTCTGGAATGTTCCCAGGAATTATTCCCAACTTGATAATTTTGTATCTTCCTTGCTGAGATGCTTTCAGGTTTACAACATTACTCTTTATTCTTTCAAACTGCTGCCATGCACATACCATATATCTCTCCCTTCTTTTTTACTGTACTGTACAGTTCATGTTCCTTCAACCTTTTGTGGTAGTTCATATGCTACTGACCATCAGTCTTCCTTCTGAAGTGTTTCTGTATTCTTTCTAATTTGTTAATTTCTATACATTTAATTGGCAACCATGCAATGCACATGGAGATGAAAGGATGGAGCGAAAGAGGTTTTGGGATATCATGGCCTGAGCCTCCAGATGGGTGAGATGCAAGCATTAGGAACTCATATTTGAAGCAAAGTGCTATATAAGAGGCAACACGCTGTCAGTGAGCTGAACCAGGGCAGATGAAGTGGTGAATATAAAACATGGTATGGTCTGCACTGCTAGGTCACTGATAGCAGGCTCTGGATTTGGCACATGAAAACATGACAGCCAGAGACAGGCCACCATTTGTTTCTTGCTGTTGCTACCTCACTAAGTAAAGATAGGCAATTAGGTAAGCAATAAGATTTTTTTACATCACAAGGTAATTTTAAGAACAAATGAAAAAAGGCCTCAGTTCACACATCCACTCATTATCTGTTATTTTTAATGCATCAAAACCAGAGCCTACCATCCACAGCCAAGCCACAAACACTACTCCATGGTTTACCTTTACTGCTTCACATGCCCTGGTCCACCCAATCGACTGCATGTCACACTCAATACACTGCATCTATCCAATTCATTCCACCCTATGCTTGCCTCTTCCCCTTCTGAATGGTCATGTCCAGATATCCCATAGCCTCCTTCACTCTAACTTTCATTTCCTTATTGGTCTCCCCCTCCCCTTCTTCACTCCACTTCTGACATGTAGGTGCTCTTTACCAGTCTTTCTTAGCTCATCATCTTTATTGTCAAACCATTTTAACACACCCTAGTTAGGTCAGTTACTTAATACAACACTCTCTTAAACTCTCAATCCTCATATTATCAAACAACCAAACAATATATCATCCTGAGGCATTTCGTTTCCAACACTTTCATCCTCTTTCTTTCTTTGGTGTAAAGGCCAAGACTTACATCTATAAAACAATTTCAGGACTACTATATCCTTAAGCATACCCATCTCTGCCCTAACAACCATAGACTTCTATATGCCCATTAACCCTTAAACTGTTCCTTTCATCACTTGACACTTTAACTTTTCCCACCTCTGTTTAAACATTCAGTTGACTTGTCATACTATTAGTAGTTTACAAAGGTCTCTTCTATTACCAAGAAGGCAAAGAAAAACAAATCTGCTCTTTTCAGTACTCTTTCAATATTATCGGTGCACAGCCACTGACCTTCAGATCTTGTGTGCCTATATGGTAACCCAATGAAAAATAATGTTGGATGACCTAAGGAATAAGGAGGAACACTGATCATATGCATCATTTAGTGAGCAAAGCAAAGAAAAATAACATGAGAAAAGTTAAGATGGGTGATTATACGAGGAATTCTGTAAAGAGGAGGGAGGCCAGCACAGAAAGCCACCCCTACCATTCTCAGCTTGGTCTTTCCTTAAGTGGTGTAATTATATAACAACTGCATCTAATCTTCTCATTATGTAATCTACAATGTTATGTAGCCTACACCTACACTGTCCATCCCCCAACATGTGCATGCCAATATTCCTCACACTTACTCTTAGTGTATGCAATAAAATTTTTCTATATACATTCGTGTTATTCATCACCAATGCTCTGCCTATGTTGAAACAAAAGTAGTACGAAATGAAGCTTAGTGAAAAGAAGGAAACAAAATCTTCTATATCCTTCACACATATGCAAGCCACTCACACTCATCATGTTTCTAGTACTTAGAGGGTAATATTTCTAATAATATCCTTACTTCTTATTACATGCTAACACCCCTAACTCAGCAGTACACCAGGTCAACACTTCTCATAGATTTACATTATTCAGAAGAGGGGACCTGACACAGATTGACAATCAGTGCATATGTACCCACAGTCAAAATTCAGCTGATCTATGGGGGAAGCATAAGATGCCTAATACAACAATTATGAATGAGTTCTTCAATTACCCATCAGACATGGCAAAAAGAGGATATCACAGTACACTGCTAACAGCATTTGAAACTGAACAGTATTTACTTCACAGCAATAAGGGCATTACTAATTCAGGTAACACTTTACTTGATGATATCATCCATGAGTATGATAAAGACTAAGACAATCTAAGTGAAGAGCTGGATATTAGCAGCAGTACTGAAAAGAGACTTGTTCTAGGTACTTGGCTGTTTAACAATCATGCACACGTATTAAATGTCATCCTGTTTATTGTAAGTGCTTTCTTCAGAGACTAACATTCCCTGGAAGGAATTCTAAAGTGTGAGTGGAATATAAATTTATATAAATAAGAGTAAATATTTATGTAAATAAGCATATGCTAAGGTAAAAAGTGTCATTAAGTGAATCTGTGTCATGATGATCACCTTAACCTTCCCCCTTGCCAACCCATAGGTAAAATATGTTGATATGTAATCCCTATCCTTACAATGGGATATTGGTCATTTAGTGAATTAACATTACAATGCTTATCCCCCTTATCTTTCCCCTTCCCTGCCATCCAACCACCAAGCAATATATGTGTTAACTTCAGCACCATACCACAGCCATGAAAGGTATATTAGTTCAATTACCTTTTTCTCCTAATATTAGCTGAAATAGCATGGGCATCTGAGTGCCCTTATCAAGGCCACCTCATTCTCATTGACAATGTGTGTGTGTGTGTGTGTGTGTGTGTGTGTGTGTGTGTGTATGTGTGTGTATGTGTGTGTGTGTGTGTGTGTGTGTGTGTGTGTG
>JAYMFT010188391.1:0-11908 GCA_038088735.1 Panulirus argus
TGTGTGTGTGTGTGTGTGTGTGTGTGTGTGTGTTATCATTATCACGCAATGCATCTGTGAAAAATACCTCATTTCAAATTTGTGATATCAATGATCAGATCGACATGAAGAAAATAACAACGACCCCTAACGAAGTCTTGATAACGACTCCTTGAGAAGTGTTGGCTACAATCCCTGACGAAGTCTTGACAACGACTCCTAACACACTCTCGACAATGACCCACGAGGAAGTCTTGATAACGACCCACGAAGAATTGAACGGCCCCTGATGAACTCTTGGTAACGACCCCTAACGAAGTCTTGACATCGACCCCTGACGAAGTCTTGACAACGACTACTGACAAAGTCTAGACAACGATACTTGAAGTCTTGACTACGGCCTATGACGAAGTGTGGACAACAACAACCCCTGACGAAGTCTTGACAACGAACCCTGACGTAGTCTTGACAATAAACCCTAACGAAGTATTGACAACGACAGTGTGCGTGGTTAATGTAGGCTAGCTAATGTAGGGTTGCAGTCACAAACAGCATGTTTAAACATACCAGAAGGTAGCGGGTTAAGGTATGTAGTCTGGTTTTGATTCCACACTGCGTGTCACTTCAGTTTGTCGATGAGACGACGTTACACACTCACTCAGTAATACCTCGCTGCTCATAGGCTGCTCCTCGACACATGACATCACAATGTATGTGTTTTATTTACTGGGTTGTCGAGCTAAGTTCATCTACGGATCTTTTACAGTTGATACAGTAGGCTGCAGTAAACCCAATGATAGGTTCAGCATAGCCTCTGAAGTCTCCCTGCCGTATTGCTGATTCTCTTGACACGATGTTGATACTTACCAAGTGAATCAAAGGAATATCTGGGTTAGGTTGGTACTACCTTCAACAACGTCTAGCGTCCGTTAGGAAGGTTTCCCACGCGTGCGGATGTTGTATTGGCAGTGGTCTGCCGACAATCGTAAAACAAGCTACGATTTGAATTTCATATCTTATAACTCCCATAACCATGGTGTTTACGATGCAGGGGGCGGCCCTCTCGACTCAGGACGCGTCTCCCTACCCTAGACCCCATGGCTCCCTATTCCACACCACCTCACCACCACCACCACCACCACTGACCAATCTTTCCGCCCAGGGTGGTTCGCACTCTGTCAATCAGGTGGTGTTAACCAATAATCTCCCTAACTGATATTAATTCATGTTAAATATAAAGTCTCAGCTACCTATTTCAGCCAAGGTTATGAACATGCCAGACATTACAGCTGTAACGATAAGGTTCGATCGATAGTTTTGCCATGAGCACAAAGGCAACCAATCACAGGTAACATGAGATTTTAGAGACAACCAATCAACCACCGGAGCAGTTGCTGGCCCATACTAAGGTTCACTGGGAACTGCTCCAGCGCCGGGCCGCAGCTGCAGACAGCGAATGAGGAGGAGGGTGGCCGGATGCATTATTGAATAATCAAGTATTGAATAAAACACTGCATTGTGTGTGCTATATAGTTATCCTCTAAATGGGATGTACATAATAAATACACCTTTTATCATGCCTATATAACAATGGCCCTCTCTAGCAGAGTTATAAGAGCGCCGACCACAGCAAATCATAAAGTGTATAAACTCCATGAAACAGATTTGGGCCGAGTCTGACATCAAGAGCTTGTATCTTAATCTCATGGTACAGCGGAAAGGAGGCAATACCACTAAATTTGATGATTTGAATTACAGCGGTTCGGAAATATCAGCATACACAATTTATGGATCGTTGTTTATTAACACAAGTGTATGGTGGGAATGTTGGCCCCATGGATTAGTGCACCCTCCCCCTACCAATGACACCGTCGAAGGGAACACCAATCCACCCCACAACCCCCACAACCCCCGTGTCTCCTTCCGTCTCACGGCCTTATAACCAGCAATATTGTCCAACGGATGGCACATTAAAGCCAATGACCTTATAGTTTCTAATCTTAACGATGACTATAGGCAAACAAAAAATATCAATATTCACAGAGAAGATTCGCTTACTAACACGACAGTATGGTGGTAGGATAACCTTTATTGAGTGGCCAACCATCTTCCCTTTACCCCCGGCACAGCAACCCACCCCACCCCGAGCTCTCCTTATGGCACAACACCTGGCAAACATCGCCACAGTCCAGCGTATCGTAGATAAGAGAAAATAAGGTTATATTTAATAATGAAAACTATAACCAAACAGGATATATCAGTATTCGTAGAGGAGGACTGTTCCCTTCATACCGCATTGTGGCCTCATTCTGGCTGTTGCCTGGCCTTTCAGTTCCATAATATATACAAACCCAATGTAGCCACATTTCACAAAACAAGCTAATCATTGTATCGTTGCATCAGGTGGAAATGTGGGCAACTGCACCTCCCCCTCTATCTTTCAAAGCCTATGTCTCCACAGAAACATATTTTGCAGGCAGATTCAATTTCTATAGGTCTCTCTCGGTACTTTCCTAAGGTCTGCTCTGTCTAGCTTGCCTATATATATATATATATATATATATATATATATATATATATATATATATATATATTGCATCCATGATATACGAGCAAATGAGTACTTTAAGGTACCGTTCTCAAATGAAGGTGAATGGCTGTTTCGGCTAGGAGCATATACATACACCATGTGTATGATGCGGCAATGCATGAAAGACAAAAGATCGATGTTTTATAAATATTTATGTCTAAAACGAGAACTGTAGTGATCTGCTGCGGATGCCTTACAAGCCTATTGTGTGCACCGAATACAACTTCAAAATTATAACCTCAGCAGTTATATAACAATGAAATGTTTTTGTTTGTGATGATTTCCATCTTGTAACTTAATGAGTGCTGTTTTTCATCATCATTACATGCTCTGCAGTGGGCGCAACAGCTTGTGTCAACAAAAAGCGCATTCCTGGCTATTAGTTACCATGGCGAGGCGGCGCGCTCCGCCCCGTTTGATAATATAATACTTCACACCATAGCTTGACGACTAGGCCTAACGAGTGGTTTTGTGTGAGGTTATATTCCTTTAAGAATCATTTAGGGTCTTATGCAAGGTCATTCATAAACCTATCGAGCGCCTTCATCATACAAATTTACACAAAGAAGAATGTGATTTACCGCTTCTCTACTGTATCCTCACCACAACACTGGCCCGGCCTGCTCAGGTGCGCTCTGTTACCGATTGTTAATTTCTGTAACTGAATTGTCAGCAAAAACAAATGACATTTACTTTACGTTGTTAATAGAATTGTATTACATCAAAATTTTCAAGAGATGTTATGGAGATGTTTGATTCAGTGAGCTATTACTGTACATGGTAAATGCTTATAGTGTGTGATAATGTAAAAGTGGCACCTTTCCATCCGGGGCCGTGGTAGCGCGAATTCCACAGTCAAGTTGAGGAGACACACATGAGTGCCGTAGTCTGAAGGACATGTCTCGGATTTTGTGACTTATTGCTACAATACACTTACCTTTCCGGATATATTTTTTACTACATGGAATTATAACTGGACCAGGAAGCACGTGCAATAGGATACTGCCAAATACTTCGTTACAGTGAGTGTTTATTCAATGTTTACTTCAGGTCACTGAACAGACATCTATTCTCGAAATTATTTTTCGTGGTATGTCAGCTGGTGTTGTCATGGAAACAACTTCTTGAAATTACAGATTATGTTTGACCTTTGATAATCCATTAGAGGGTCATTATGCGTGGTAGGCAGTATAACATTCCCGAGAAAAGTTCTTTACAGGTAGACGATAAAAGTGGAACAAGGTTCTGATAGTTATGCAATTGATGTAAACGTTGTGACGCCTAGTTGTAGTACGTTATGTTTGTCTTAGTGAAAGACATGGAATGTATTCGCGGAGTGTATGTCCGTAAAATGGTATCACACGTAATTATATTTGCGCTTGATATCGCGTTTTAAATATACAGCCTCTGTGTATGTTTTACACTTGTGAGGAAGTCTTTCTCCCTATTATGAGATACCTCTCTTATTAACTTCTCACCAGTCTTGATTATCTCTCTCACTAACTCACTAGAGTTAACTGTACCTCACTCGCGTGAACTGTCTCCCTCACTAATACCATTAAATGTCTCCCTCTAATTATCCAAGTCTTTCAGGAGCGTTAACTGTACCCGGTACACTCACCAATGTTGACTATTTACGTTTACCGATCACAGTTTACCTTAGTAGCTTTAAGTATCTGCCTCAGCAGCGATAACAATATCACTTTGTAGCGTTCACTGTATCCCTCTTGTATCGCTACTCACCAGTATTAAGTATCCCTTTTACATGTGTTAATTATTTCCCATGTGTTAAGACTGTCTCCCCTATTCATAATCAAATACGTTTTAAGCTAGTGATAACCACAAATACGTTTTAAACTAGTGATAACCACTTCCTCGCCCGTGTTAACTAACATCCTATTCAGTGGCACATGTGTTAACTTGCTTAACCTAAATAAACTACCGCTATATTAACTACTCTCTTAACCTATATTGCTTGGTATTAACTAGTTCTCTCTCAGTTATTAATCACCTTCCCCGTTCACCTTAACCTCAGTTTAACTGCCAATATTAGTTATTTTCATCTCAGAACATCGTTCTTACCACTGTTAACTACCGTCCTTACCTCATCCTTACCCATGTTTATTGCCTCCCCTACCTGCTAGCTCCCTTCCTCACTTGTTAACTACGTCCCCACCTGTGTTAACTACGATTCCCACCTGTTAACGACCTCCATCTCTGTTTTAACTAACTTCCTCACCCTTGTTAGCAACCTTTCTAACTTTAATTACCTAACTTCCTGATCCATGTTAATCACTTCCTTCACCTGTGTTAACTACATTTCATATTTGTGTTTACTACCTTCCTCACTTGTGTTAACTGCATTCCTCATTTGTGTTAACAAATTCTATCACTTTTACTAACTGTATTTCTTGTGTTAACTAATTTCATCCATTGTGTTAAGTACCTCCCTCACTTGTGTTTCCCTGCCTCACCTGTATTAGCTAGCTTGCTTGTGTTAACTACCTTCCTTACATGTGTTAACTATCTTCTTCATTTATGTTAACTTCCTTACCTGTGCTAACTACCTAGCATTTGTTAACTACCTTCCTTACCTGTGTTAACTACCTTCCCCACTCTTGTTGATTAGCATCCTTACCTTTGTTAACTACTTCTGCACTTGTGTTAATCACCTTCCTAACCTGTGTTAGCTGCAGTTCTCAGCTGTGATAACTATTTCCTCACATGTGTTAACTAACTATCTCTTATGTTAGCAACCTTCCTCACTTCTTATCTACCGTTCTCACTTCTGTTAACTTCCTCCCTCACTTGTGTTAACTAGCTTCCTCACCTGTATTAACTACTTTCCTCACGCGTTAATTACCTTCACCTGTGCTTATTGTCTTCGCTTGTGTTGTTTACTTTCACCTGTGTTTACCACGTTCCTTGTGTTACTTATCTTCCTCATTTGAATTAACAACCTTCCTAACCTGTGTTACCTACCTCCTTCGCTTGTGTTAATTACATTTTTGCCTGTGTTAACTATCTTCCTCACTTGCGTTAGCTACTTCCCTCATCTGTTTATTACCTTCCTCACCTACAACAGTTACCTTCATCACTTGTCTTTCCAGTGTTAACTGCTTTTTCTCACATCGTTAATATCTCCCTCACGTCTCTCCGATACCTCCATACTATTTTTTTTAGTTGTCCTCATTTGTGTTGCAATATTACCGTTAACTACCATCCCCCTCACCTGTGCTAACTGCCTCCTCATTATTGTTAACTCACCTGTACTGAATCTCCCTCATCTTCGTCAAAGACTTCCCTTACCTGTGTTATTCGAACCACACAGTTTTTAGTTGATTACCTGAGTAAACTACCTTTTACATCTGTATTAACTGCTTTATCTATCTGACCATTTACATAGGTTAACTTGTTTCATGTTAATGTAATTTCTCACCTGTACACTACCTTAGGTGGGTTAACCTACGTATCATGTTTACTACCTCATCTGTGTTAAAGTATCTTTAATCACTTGAGGACGAGAGTTTAGTCCATCTTATGCTTAATTGTCTAACATTAACCTGACTCCCTAATTACTAGTTACCTCCTGTCTTGAACTGTTAACTACGATATTTGTTAAATCTTTACCCTATTGCCTACAGCCTGTGTGACTCCTGTTTTGGTTGTCTCTCATTAGTGTTACCTGTTAAGAACTGTACCTCCTTTACCCGTCATCACTCGATAGATGTTTTGTTTTTTATTTCCAGTTGAGTTACACGCCACACTTGTTGACGTTATATAACATTATTATTTTTATTATTATTATTATTATTATTATTATTATTATCATTATTATTATTATCATCATCATCACCATTATTATTTGAAGATTTTACTGTGGGTAATTATGTCGTCAGGGTTCGTGAGGTCAAAAGCTCACAGAGATTAACATGTGGTGTACGATTCCTGCTCTGCTGTTACACACCGCTGCCGGCCGCATGATGTTCACATTCTTCACGAGAGAGTCCAGAAAACGCCTATTTCCTCCCGTTTTACATGTTTCCATTTTCCACGTTTCTGTGATAGCTTTGCTGCCTGATGATTGCTCAGGGCTCATTCTGTGGCATGAGAGTTCTCGTCTAGTTTCATCATCATGAATTCATTTAAGGTGGTTGGGGATCTTTTTCTGTGGTGGCAGTGCATATGTGTTCATTAGGTATGGATCGCCATGGGCAGGGCGTGGTAGCCTCAGTGAGGGAGTTTTTAAACTCCTTCAGGGCAGGACCTGCAGATGAATGAGTCGTGGTGCTAAAGAGGGGTTCAAGGTCAAGCTCACCGTACACCTGAGCAGAGAGTACAAGTCGTCATGTATCTATCTGGCCTACTTTTGCTCTGGACACAGACCATGGCGTCCTCAGGAAGGGCTGCTGTATTGTTCCAGGGATACAGAAGTTACAGGTATCCAGGTGGTTGCCACCTCTCTCAAGGTTAAGTCCCACCTCGTTTAACGTGCTGATCAATGCCTCACTGAGCGACCCCAGGAATACTCCCTGTTAAGTATGCTGATGGTATATACACATCAAAGCACGTTATGAATGCGAGCCATCCTTCATTACAGCAAACGATAGCCCTAGGGACTTGTAGTCTGTATGGGAAAAAAAGTTATTCAATAAACAAAATGATGAAAAAATATCTCTTTTCTTAGATATCTTGAAACCTCAACCCCGTGTACTGCAACCACTGTACGGACAGCAAATCGACAGTGTACAGAATCGTGGCAGGATACAACCCTAATAATGTTGCTAATGTTAGCATTAATGAAATCATGTACTTGGTTTATATATGTCTGGGAGATGATCTTTCTTCAACTTCAGTCTTGTAGAGGAGTAAGGACATTGATGGACTTCAATAAATGCAAAATAAAGCCTTAATGATTACGTTTGGCTTCTACAGTAGAACTAAAGTACTTTATATGTGGAAACAACTTTAGCAGGTTGACCCAGCGTGGATGATGGGACACTTTACTCGATATCAGGTTCAGGAGTGAAGCTTCTGCATGTTATACAGATAATATCTCTGTAGAATCATCAAAGCTCACACACTATAAAGCAAGTTAATCTAAACGGACACACAACAGCCTTCCATATGACAGTGTCTGGAAAGTGCAGAACTGGAAGCCAATCACCATACGTACCATTACAACTGAAGATCAGTTGGATACAGTCCTTACACTCTACAAAACCAGTGATCTTAAGCACTTACAGAGTCAACAGTGTGGAAACAAAACAAGTAATGAATGCTGACGGCTCCCTCAAACCCTCATGTGCCCCATACATTGTGAGGGTGTATGTGGTCTTAGAATTATCTTTAATACCTGAAGAAGGTGTTATAAATTTTTGGTTGGTGGACTTAGCTTGACGTTAACGGCCTTTAATGACCCTGGCAGTTGATAGGCCTAAAGCCCAAACAATCAACCAACCTCAACCTTGGCCAGAACTGGAACGGCTGTTAGTGCTGCCATTGTATCGGGCCAGAGATACAAGAGGTTGTGTAACAGAACCAGCCACACCTATACCTCTCCACTCCAACACCAGCCTTATCTTTGCGAAACTATTATGGAACTCTCCCCTTCTTTTTTTTAAAAGCACATGAGAGATGCAGGCCTGTATGTACAACATTGCTGTATGCTTCGTGGTGAAAATTGTTTGAGTAAATCTCATATTTCTGACTGACCTCTCAAGGTGATGTATATTGTGTTCCTTTATGGTAATGTTTCACTGATTTGACTAATTGAAAGATGAAACGATACATTTCTGTATACGTTTGGATCATACTTTTTAAGTTACGATTTCCTTCTATGCTGTACTTACCTCGTTGACTCATCTGTACTTATTCCAGCCTCTGCTGGTCTCTAATGCGCAGTATTATGCAGGTAAGAGGAAGTTATAGCTAGCGGAAGGAAAAACAAAAAAAATCTGGCGTGATAAACCTCCTGTATGTTGGCGGCCTTCATTGTCTCAGCACAATACACACGCCTCTTTACTGACACTGAAACTCGTCTTGTGTATTTGGTATAGAAATGTGCATGACTTAACGTCCCCTGGTTAGGTCCGGACACCCTGCCCTGCGTGTTCAGCCTTTCAACAGTACATTGGTTATGGATCACGTGCACACCTCGAGTGTCGACAAAACAAGGTCCAGTGCGTTTGTAAAAGGAACTAACTGTGTCATGTTCGTTTGGTTACCATGGAGGCGAGGTCGCCACCATTTGCTGTGGGCCAATAAGAAAATGTATCAAGTGTGCGTTACCTTTCCTGCTTACTTTTGTGGATAAAGTAGATATGGGCAAGAGAATTACAGAACAATAAAGACAAAAAGGTATTTTGAAAGTAGAAGAAATGTAAGAGTTTCTGAAATCTTGAGAGTTAGGGAATGTGTTAGGCGGCCAATTTGTCTATACAGTTAAACAATAGCAAGGAAGAAAGAAAAGTGTCTGTCAAAGATGACGGTAGAGTTTGGGTAACGTGAATTTTAGGATGGAGACTATATATATATATGTGTGTGTGTGTGTGTGTGTGTGTGTGTGTGTCGATAAACAGACATGTATATACACCATGGGTCGGATTCGAACCATGGGTAGGGCGTTTAGCACCTTGGTCACACGGAGGTTAAAAGACATAACCACTGGCCGCCCAGTGAGACATAGCGAGGAAATACTGGGCAACCCAATTAGTGGCTGTCTTACCCTCCGTATGGCCAACGTGGCCGGACGCGATGACCAGGGTTCGAATGCGACCCATGATATAGAAAGATAGATAGATAGATAGATAGATAGATAGATAGATAGATATCACATACTGCCCTCTTAATGCAAGGATTCAAACCACACCCTTTGTGTGGTAGCTTGGTACGCTAAAAACTATGCAATGGAGCTCCATAGCCTAGTCGCTAGCGTATTTGTACAAATGGTGGCGGTTCGAATCCTTGCTGTTGGAAGGTATCATGTATTCAGTGAAAGTGCGCGCTCATTGCACTGTATTCGTGTATATATATATATATATATATATATATATATATATATATATATATTGGTTTGTCAATTCTCGTATGGCAAGGTGCTACCTATGACAGACGAAGAACGACCTCAGTTACTCACATCCACTCTGCAGTACTGCATAGTACACCGAACTCAGATGCCGCTATTTTCAGCTAAAGTTCCACAAACCTTTCCGAGGTTTCCCGGACCGCTTCATATGTTCTGGTTCAGCCCATCGACAGCACGTCGCTCCCTGTACGCTATATTTCCAATTTGCTTTCTCTCATGCACGCCCCTCGACCTCCAGCATGTTCAGGCCCCGAGAACTCAAAGCCTCATTCACTCCATGCTTCCTCCTAATCCTCAGCCCCCCCGACACACACACACCGAGCTCCCTCTACTACTCATATATCCTCTAAGTCGCGCTCTGTACTCATCCTTTCTATGTGTCCAAACCATTGCAGCGGACCCTGTTCAACGCTCTCAGTCTTACGAAGCTTTCTACCACACCTTTCTCTGTCTTACACTATCTTTTCGTACACGACCAATCCTCCTCACACAACATACTAATCTCAAGCATTTCTTTTCTCACGCATCCACCTCTTTCCATTTTTTATTTTTGTATTGAGGGCCCACGATCCGCACCCATACATCGCGGCTGGGACCACAGTACCGTCAAATAACCATTTTTGCACTCATAGACAGTGATGAGTGACCTCTCCTCTCTTACACACACACCTCGATGCACCCAGGACCTTTGCCCTCTCACCCATCCTGTGATACACTTCAGCTCCCGTAGTTCCATTTGCTTACCAGGTATCTAAATCCACTTCAGGTTCTGTCAACGCTTTCTCTGCATCCACAAATGCCGCGAACAAAACCCCGCCTTCTCAACATATTTCTCATACAAAGTCTTCAAAGCAAACACGTGGTCCAACAGCCACATTGATCCTCCCCATTCTTATTCCCCGTTTATGCAACCAACCTCTCAACCTCCCATACAGCTTACCAGGTATTCTCAATTGACTTATACTTCTCTAATTTGAACATTCGCTTTTTCCCACTTGCCGAATGGGACTACGACAGGTACTCCACCTGTCTTCAGAAACCTCACCTAGAGCCATATACACAGTGAAAATCCTGACTAACCGATCATCCACCCTGTCACCCCCTTTTATGAGAAATCCAATTGCAGTCCCATCCACTCTAGTCCATTATGCAAGGCTTTCACCACTTCTTGTCTTTTTACCAAACCATTCACCAAAACTCTTGCTCCGTACACCTTCACGTCACAAACACCCCACGTCCGCCATTCTGTCTCCTAACTCAGCGGTTTCCAACGATTCTCAACCCAGCGTCCCCTTCCAAGAACCAATGATAGCAGATGCACCTCTCAGAAAAGTTAGCTAAATCTTACATCATGAAAGTCTGCTGTTGAAAACCGATATATGATTCTCGTAAAATATGTGGTTAAACTTTTAACAGTGCAGCAACCTCCTATCCGTCAAAATTATTTGTGCCATGACCACCGCACGAGGATGTAATGAAAATCAAATGATTTTACTGTAACATAAAGGCTGTGCATGAGCACTATGTATAACTGTGTATGGATATGCAGCATTTCTAAAACGCATAGAAAATCATCGTTATTTTACCAATTAAAATCGTTAACGAACTGTAGAATTTCAGTATCGTTTAACCTTCATATAAATTTGTTATTATATAATTCTTTCTGAAATAGATTTAAGTGCAAGGGAACAGAAGCGCCAATGGCCACCGACCAGTGTGTCTATTGTTGCTCTGACGTCCGTAAATGGAAGGCTGATACGCGTGTGTTCTGCACACAGTTAATCCTTCTTTATTACTATATATTTTTTCCAGTCAAGTGCACTGAAATATCTGAGCTCCCCCCGGGCTTCCGTCCCCGTTGTGTTTATCACCCGCTTTTATTTCCAAAACGCCCACTGAGTGGCGGTACCTGCCAGGATGGGAAGCATTGATCTGACACATTCAACAATCCTCCACAATACTCTCTCCATCTCCTCCTTGACTCTCATTATTTCCTCATCTGCTCCACTCGCTGATGCCTACATTTGTCCTCTTCTTCATCTCAAACTGTTCAACTTCCAAAACATTTTATGTTCCTGAAGTTTGCTGAAACTTTCTCATCCCATCTTTCATCTGCCCTCTTTGTAAGCCCCTGCACCTTCCTCTTAGCCTTCTGCCACTTTTATTTAAGGTGCTGTTTATCTATACATGTATGGCACGACTAGTTTCGCGGAGACAAACCGCCTCTTCAGGTGCCAATAATCAACATAGTT
>JAYMFT010188402.1:0-11908 GCA_038088735.1 Panulirus argus
ATATATAAACCCTGGCCTGAGTTAGGGGTGGATGAACAGCTGAGTTGACTGTGGAAAGACTACCGCAACTAGGATTCGAACCTCTGCTCGACCCTGAATGGACTGTAAATGCGCATATATACAAAAGAATAAAATGGAATATTAACACAAAAAGCTAACTGATTCCTTTCGAAGCAGTTTGTGAGAGTGAAAAATATCAGAAACTTATAGATTAGTGTGGTAAGAGACGAAAGGCGTAAAGATGTTTCAAATATGAAACCAAGAAGCTGTTCATTTGCAGTATATATGATACAAAATGATCATCACATGCAGGACTTCATTCGCTGTAACCATTGGTTGAATGTTATCAACTATGTATCAGATCCACATTGGAATATGTCAAGCTCCCCACGTATGATGATGCAATCATCCTCCCTTTTCTCTACCCCCATGACCTTGCGTCATACGTAAAGGTTTTCAGGTGCGTAAGAGTCCGTACCTTTTGGCAAGTCATTTCAATAGATAAAGACGAGCAACAGTCCCAGAACAGAAACCTGCTTCATTTTACTGATAACCTTCATCCATTTTGAGAAAGCTCCTCTGATACGCGTCGTTTGTTCACATTTCACTATGATTATCTTCGCCATTGCACATCTGGAAGCTCCTTTGCTCTACTCTTGCATCTGTCGACACAGTGAACACTGCTGACTTCATCAAAATTGGTTTAACCCTTTAAAGAGGGAGCCAAGAAAATGTGGGTCCTCAGAACTGAGGCTGATCTTGAAATAAGAAATGTAAGGCTAAGAAAATTCAGGTAAATATATCTTATTTGCTGCTGTACAGACAACTAAATTTGGCGCGTCGTGCTATGGCCGTAGCCTCTCCTACCCTGTGTTGTTTGTATATGTGTGTGATTACTCTTTTTGTTTAACGAGAGGGAGTTTTACGGTCATGTTGCCCCGTCTTCTTAACCTTTTATGTATGCACTGTCTTTACTCTGGTGCATGTATGAGCACACACACCCAAGCATATGCCAAGTTCCAATGCTATCGACCAGTCCTTATAGGGGGTGGGGAGATGAACAAATGGGAGGACTGTTGACAGGCTACCTCGACCAGAATTCGAACTTATATGGGGTTGACCCCATGCGACCTGTGCACACATGTCGGCCGGTAACGCTATCCGCTACACCACGGAATTCTGTCTGTCTGTCTGACTGTGTAAACATTTATGACAAAGCATGTTTCTATATTTTACCTGTCAGGGTAGAGGGTTTAGAGTCACCAAGCAGATAAACAGCCACACCTGTCAGGATAAAGGGTACGCAGTAACCAGGCAGATACACAGCCACACCCGCCAGGGTAAACAGTACAGAGTCACAAGGCAGATAAACTGCCACATCCGCCTGGGTAAAGGGTTCACAGTCACCACTAGCTAGACCACGGAATACTCGGCAAGCTGCTACGTCACATGAATATTGTGTGACCATCGGCAACTCAAGGGTGTGCCGTTTTGATAACTGCTTCTTTCCCTACACGTAGAAGCTTTGGAACTCTCTACCTTTCCATGTTTTTCCCAATAATATGACCTGGCTCATTTCAAAAGACAGGTCTTTGACTTTCTCAAAAAATCGTAAATACTTGCCCTGTCTATTTTTCTCGTTTCCTAATTCTATTAGGACCCGGACTTGAAGTGAACTTTTGCCCGTGACTGGAGCCTTCAACATGAAAAAAAAAAAAAAAAAATGCCAGCTAAAAGGGTATACAGTCACCAGGCAGATGCACAGCCAAACCTGAAATAGAAAAGTGTTCACAGTCACCAGGCAGTTATTCAGACACAACTGCCAGGGTTAAGGCTTCTCTCACCAGGCAGATGTACAGCAACAGCTGCGAGCATGAAAGATACACGTTCAGCAGGCAGATACACAGCCACTCCTGTCGAGGTAAAGGATACACAGTCACCAGGCAGACACACAGCCACACCTGCGAGGGTAAGGGGTACACATTCACCAAGCAGATACGCAGCTACATCTGATAGGGTAATGGGTACACAGTCAATAGGCAGATATACAACCACACCTGTCACGGTAAAATATACAGTCACCAGCAGATACACAGCCACACCTGCCAAGGTAAAGGGTACACAATCACCACGTAGATATACAGCCACATCTGTAAGAGTAAATGGTTCACAGTCACCAGTCAGATATACAGTCACACCTGACAGGGTAAAGGGTACACAGTCACCATGAAGATACACAGCCAAACCTGCCAGGGTAAAGGGATCACAGTCAAAAGGCAGATACACAGCCACACCTAGCCTGGGTCATGGGTATGTAGTCACCATGCAGATACACTGCCACCCCTGTTAGGGTAAAGGTTTCACAGTCACCAGGCAGATAAACAGCCACACTTGTGAGGATAAAGGGTACACAGTCACCAGGCAGATAAATAGCCACACCTGGCATGGTAAAGGGTACACATTTACCAAGCAAATACAGAGCCACACTTGTCAAAGTAATGGGTACACAGTCACCAGCCTGATACACAGCCACAAGCGCCAGGTTAATGGGTACACTTCCACCAGGCAGATACAGAGCCGCACCTGTCAGGGTAAACGGTTCAGTTACCAGGAAGAAACACAGCCATAACTGTCAGGGTAATGAGTACACACTCACTAGGCAGATACACAGCCACACCCGTCAGGGTAGATGGTGTATTGTCACTAGGAATATACACAGCCACACCTGACATGATAATGGTACACAGTCCTCACGAATATACTTAGCCAAACCTGCCAGTGTAAAAGGTTCACAGTCACTATGTACCCATTACCAGGCAGGTGTGGCTCTGTATCTAACTGGTGACTGTATACCTAGTACCCTGGTAGGTGTAGCTGTGTATCTTCCTGGTGACTGTGTCCCCTTTACCGTGGCAGGTGTGGCTGTGTTTTTGCCAGGTGATTGTGAACACTTTACCCTGGCAGGTATGACTGTATATAAGACTGGTGACTCTAACCCCTTTACCCTGAAAAGTGTGGCTGCATATCTCCCTGGTGACTGCGTACCTTTCACCTTGGCAGGTGTGGCTGTGTATCTGCCTGGTGACTCTATACCCTTTCACCTGGTAGGTGTGGCTGTGTATCTGCCTGGTGACTGTATACCCTTTACACGGGCTGAAGTAACTGTGTATCTGCCTGGTGACTGTGTACCCTTTACCCTGGCAGGTGTGGCTGTGTATCTGCCTGGTGGCTGTGTAACGTTTACCCTGACTGGTGTGGCTGTGTATCTGTCTGGTGACTGTTTACCCTTTATCCTGGAGTGTTTTGCTTTGTATCTGCCTGGTGACTGTGTAACTTTTAAGCTGGTAGGTGTGGATGTACATCTGCCTGGTGACTGTGGACCCTTTACACTAGCAGCTGTGCCTGTGTGTCTGCTTGGTGAGTGTGAACCCTTTACCCTGACGGGTGTGGCTGTGTATCTGCATGTTGAATGTGTACCCTTTACCCTGGCAGGTGTAATTGTGTATCTGCTCGGTGACTCTGTAACCTTTACCCTTACATGTGTTACTGTGTATCCATTTGGTGACTGTGCACCCATTTCCCTGGCAAGTGTGCCTGTGTATCTGCTTGGTGAGTGTGAACCCTTTACCCTGGCAGGTGTGGCTCTCTATCTGCCTGGTGACTGTGTACCCTTTACCCTGGCAGGTGTGGCTGTGTATCTGCCTGGTGAGTGTGTACTCATTACCCTGTACCCTTTACCTTAATAGGCGTGGGTGTTTATCTGCTTGGTGTCGGTGAACCTTTTACCCTAACAGGGGTTTCATCGTATCTGCCTGGTGACTGTATGCCCTTTACCCCGGCATATGTAGCTGTATATCTGCCTGGTGACTGTGAACCCTTTACCTTGGCAGGTGTGGATGAGTGTCTTCCTGGTGATTGTGTACCTTTTACCTTTGCAGGTGTGGCTTTTTATCTGCCTGGTTACTGTGCACCCTTTACCCTGACAGGTGTGGCTGTATATCTGTTTGGTGAGAGTGAACCCTTTAACCTGGCAGGTGTGGCTGTATATCAGGCAGGTGAATCTGTACCCATTACCATAGCAGGTGTAGCTGTGTATCTTCCTGGTGACTGTGAACCCTTTAACCTAACAGGTTTGGTTGTGTATATGCCTGGTGACTGTATACCCATGACTCAGACAGGTGTGGCTGTCTATTTTCTGTAAATCCTTTACCCTGGCGGGTGTGACTGTATCTGCCTGGTGACTGTGTACCCAATGCCCTGGAAGTTGTGTCTGTCTCTCTGCCTTTTGACTGTGTACCCTTTACCGTGGCAGGTGTGGCTGTGTTCCTGCCTGGTGATTGTGAACACTTTACCCTGGCAGGTATGACTGTATATAAGCCTGGTGACTCTGACCCCTTTACACCTGAACAGTGTGGCTGTATATCTACCTGGTGAATGTGTACCCTTTACCCTGGCTGGTGTGGTTATGTATCTTCCTGGTGACTCTATACCCTTTAGCCTGGTAGGCGTGGCTATGTATCTGCCTGGTGACTATATACCCTTTACACGGGCTGATGTCGCTGTGTATCTGCCTGGTGACTGTGTAATTTTTCCCTGCCAGGTGTGGCTGTGTATCTACCTGGTGACTGTGTTCCCTTTACCTTGGCAGATGTAGCTGTGTATCTGCCTGGTGACTGTGAACCCTTTAACTGACAGTTATGGCTAAATATGTGCCTGGTGAGTCCTAACCTTTTACCCTGACAGGTGTGGCTGAGTGATTTCCTGGAGAATGTGTACCCTTTAACCTGACAGGTTGAGTGTGTATCTGCCTGGTGACTAAGAATCCTTTATCCTAACAGATGTGGCTGTATATCCACCTAGTGACTGTGTCACCTATACCTTGGCAGGTGTGGGTGTTTATATGCCTTGTGACTGTGTACACTTCACCCTGACAGGTGTGGCGGAGTATCTGCCTGGAGAGTGTGTACCCATTGCCCTGACACGTGTGACTGTGTATCAGTCTGGTTTGCAAACCTTTTACCCTGGCAGGTGTGGCTGTGTATCTGCCTGGTGACTCTGTACTCTTTACCCTGGCAGGTGTGGCTCTGTATCTGAATGGTGACTGTGAACCCTTTACCCTGCAGGTTTTGCTGTGTATCTACCTTGTGACTATGTATTCTTTCCCTTGACAGGTGTCACTGTGTATCTGCCTGGTGACTGCGTACCTTTTACCCTGGCAGGTGTGGCTGTATGTCTGCCTGGTGACAGTGAACCTCTTACCCTGACAGGTGTGGCTCTGTATCTACCTGGTGTCTGTGGTCCCTTTACCTTGGCAGGTGCGGGTGTGTATTTTTCTGGTTACTGTGTACCCTTTACCCTGACAGGTGTATCTGTGAATCTGCCTTTTGATTGTGTAACCTTTGCCCTGGCAGGTTTGGCTGTGTACCCGAATCTTCCTAGAGACTTTGAACACTTTACCCTGACAGGTATAACTGTGTATCTGCCTGGTGACTATGTACACTTTACCTTGGCAGATTTGGCTATATATCTGCCTGGTGAGTGTGAACCCTTTACCTTGGCAGCTCTTTCTCAGTTAGTTCCTAGTGATTGTGTACCCTCTAGCTTGGCTGGTTTGGCTGTGTATCTTCCTGGTGACAGTGTAACCTTTACCCTAACAGGTGTGGCTGTGTGTCTGCCTGGTTACTGTGTACCCATTATCCTGGCTTGTGTGGTTGTGTATCTGTCTCTTGACTCTGAATCCTTTATCCTGATAGGTGTGGCTATGTATCATCCTGTTGAGTGTATACCCATAATCCTGGCAGGTGTGACAGTGTATTTGCCTGATGAGTCTGAACCCTTTATCTTGACAGTTGTGGCTAAATATATGCCTGGTGACTGTGAACTTTTACCCTGACAGGTGTGGCTGAGTGATTTCCTGGAGACTGTGTACCCTTTACCTTAACAGGTGTGAGTGTATATCTGCCTGGTAACTGTGGACGCAATACCCTGGTAGGTGTGGCAGTGTATCTGCCTGGTGACTGTGAACCCTTTAGCTTGACATTTGTGGATGCATATATGCTTGGTGACTGTGAACCCTTTATCATGACAGGTGTGGCTGAGTGTTTTCCTTATGACTGTGTACCTTTTACCTTGGCAGGAGTGGCTGTGTATCTGACTGTTGACTGTATACCCTTCACCCTGGTGACTTTGAATCCCTTACCCTCACAGGTGTGGCTGTGAATATGTCTGGTTGCTCTGTACCTTTTACCCTGGCAGGTATGACTGTATGTCTGCCTGATGACTGTAAACCCTTTACCCTGACAAATATGGTTTTGTTTCTGCCTGGTAACTGTATGCCTATTACCAAGGCAGTTGTGGCTGCGTATCTGCCTGGATAGTGTGGCTATGTAACTGTCTGGTGACTGTGTACCCAATCTCCTGGTAGGTGTGTCTGTTTCTGCCTGGTGACTGTGAACCCTTTTCCCTGAAAGGTTTGGATGTGTATCTGTCTGGTGACTGTGTTCCCTTTACCCTGGCAGGTGTGGCTGTGTATCTTCCTGATGACTGTTTACCCTTTACCTCTTGAGGCGAGGCTCTGTATATGCCTGGTGACTATGAACCGTTTACCCTGACAGGTGTAGCTGTGTATCTGTCTGGTGATTGTGTACCTAATACCCTGGCAGGTATGGCTGTGTATCTGCCTGGTGACTGGGTACGATTTACCGTGAGTGGTGTGTCTTTGTATTTTCCTGGTAACTGTGAATCCTTTACCCTTTGAGATGTGGCTATAAATCTGCCTGATGACTGTGTGCCCTTTATCTTGGCAGGTGTTGCGGTGTATCTGCCTGGGGACTGTATACCCTTTACCCTAACAGGTTTGGCAGTATATTTGCTTGATGACTCTGTACCCATTACCCAGGAAGGTGTGGCTATTTATCTGCCTGGTGACTCTGCACCCTTTACCCTGACAGGTGCGGCTGTGTATCTGACTGGTTACTGTGCACCCTTTATCCTGACTAGTGTTTCTGTGTATATGCCTGGTGACTGTGAAGCCTTTGCCCTAAGAGGTGTTGTTGTGTATCTGCCTGGTGAGTGTGTGCCATTTAGATAGGTAGGTTATTTCTGTGTACCTGAGTGGTGACTCTGTACCCTTTACCCGGGCAGATGTGGCTGTTTCTATGCCTTGTAAGTATGTCCCTTTATCCTGGCAGGTGCGTCTGTGTATCTCTCTGGTGAAAGTGTAACCATTACCAAGGCAAGTGTGGCGATTTATCTGCCTGGTGGATGTGAACCCTTTACCCTGGAAGGTGTGGCTATGTATCTGCCAGTTGACTGCGTACGATTTACCCTGGCAGGTGTCTTCCTTTCTGCCTGGTGAATATGAGCCGTTTCCCTTAGAGGTGTAACTCTATAAATGCTTGGTGACTGTGTATCCTTTACCCTGGCAGGTGTTTCTGTATATCTACTTGGGGACTGCGAACCATTTACCCTAACAGGTTTCGCAGTATATTTACCTGATGACTGTGTACCCATTACCCAAGAAGGTGTGGCTCTGAATATGCGTGGTGACTGTGTACCCTTTAACCTTACAGGTTGACTATATATCTTACTGGTGACTGTGTATCCATTACCGTGACAGGTGTTGCTGTGTATCTACCTGGTGACTATGTACCCTTTACCCTAAGAGGAGTGGCTGTTATATGCCTGGTGACTGTGTACCCTTTACATAGGCAGTTGTGGCTGTGTATCTGAGTGGTGACGGTGTACCCTTTACCCTGACAGGTATGGCTGTTTATCTGCCTTGTGGCTGTGAACCCTTTACACTGGCAGTTGTGGCTGAGTACATTTATGGGGACTATGTACCTTTTACCCTGAAAGATGTAGCTGTTAATCTACCTGGCGACTCTGTACCCATTACCAAGGCAGGCGTGGCGCTCTGTCTGCCTGGTGACTGTGAACCCTTTACCTCGGATGTGTGGCTCTGCATCTCTCTGGCGACTGTGTATCCTCTACCTTAGCAGGTTTCGCTGTGTATGTACCTGGTGACTCTGAACCATTTTCCCGGGCAGATGTGGCTATTTATCCGTCTGGTGACTGTGTACCCTTTATCCTGACTGGTGTTTCTGTGTATATGCCCGGTGACTGTGAACCCTTAACACTGGCAGGTGTGGCTGAGTATATTCATGGTGACTGTGTACCATTTACCCTGACTGGTTTGGCTGTGTATATGCCTGGTGCTCTGCCCATTAACCTTGTATGTGTGGCTGTGTATCTGATGGTGACTGTGACCACTTTACCTTGATAGTTTTGACTGTGCTTATTCCTTTTTTTAAGTATACCCTTTACCCTGGCAGGTTTGCCTGTATATCTGCCTGTTTACTGAGAACCTATTACCATGACAGGTGTTGCTGTGTATCTACCTGTTGACTCTGTACCCATTACCAAGGCAGGCGTGGCTGTGTATCTGCCTTGTGACTATGAACTCTCTATCTCGCAGGTGTGGCTGTGTATCTGCCCGCTGACTGTAAGCCCTTTACCACGACAAGTGTAGATCCGTATCTTCCTGGTGACTCTGAACCCTATCCCTTGGCAGGTGTAGATATGTATCTGTCTGGTGACTGTGAACCCTTTACCCTGGCAAGTGTGACTGTCTATATGCTTTGCGACTGTGAAACCTATACTCTGAGAGGTTTAGCTGTTTATTTCCCTGGTGCCTGTGTACCCATTGCCCAGGTAGGTGTGGATGTGTATCTAACTTGTGAATGTGTACCCCTTACCCTGGCAGATGTGGCTGTGTATCTGCCTGGTGACTGTGTACCCTTTACCCTGGCAGATTTGGCTGTGTATCTGCTTGGTGACTGTGTAAACATTATCTTGACTCGTTTGGCTGGGTATCTGCCTGGTGACTGGGACCGATTTACGCTGACATGTTTTGCTATGAAACTGCCTGGTGACTGTGCATATTTGAAGGTGGCAGGTGTTGCTGTACATCTGTCTTGTGACTGTGAACCCTTTACCCTGGCAAGTGTGGTTGTGTATCTGCCTGGTGGATATGTACCCTTTGTCCTGACAGGTGTGTTTGTATATCTGACTTGTGACTGTGTATCCTTTACCCTGAAAGGTGTGGCACTGTATTTTCCTGGTGTCTGTGTACCCATTACCCTGGCAGATGTAACATCGTATATACCTGGTGACTGGAAACTATTTTCCCTGGCAGGTTTGGCACTGTATCTGCCTGGTGAATGTGTACCTTGGCAGGTGTAGTTGAATATCTGGCTGGTGACTCTGAACCCTTTCCCATGACAGGTTTGGCTGTACATCAGCTTGGTAACTGTGTACCCTTTTCTTTGACAGGTGTGGCTCTATATCTGCCTGGAAAATTTTTAACCTTTACGTTGGCAGGTGTGGCCCTGTATCTGCCTTGTGACTGTGTCCCTTTTACCTTAGCAGGTTTAGCTGTTTTTCGCCTGGTGACTGTAAACCCTTTTCATTGGCAGGTGTAGCTGTGTATCTGCCCGGTGACTGTGTACCATTTACCCTGACAGGTGTGGTTGTGTATATGCCGGGTGACTGTGAACCTTTTACCTTGACAGGTGTGGCTGTGTATCTTCCTTGCGACTGTGTATCTTTTAAGCTGGCAAGTGTGTCTGTATATATGCCTGGTGACTGTGAATCCTTTAACCTGGCAGGTGTAGCTGTGTATCTAACTGGTTACTGTGTACCCTTTTCCGTGGAAGGTCTGGCTGTGAATCTGCCTTGTGACTGTGTAACATTTACCCTGACAGGTGTGTATGTGTTTCTGCTTGGGGACTATGTACCCTTTACCCTGGCAAGTGTGTCTGTAAGCCTGGTGACTGTGAATCCCTTACCCTGGCAGGTGTGGCTGTGTATCTGCCTGGTGACTCTGTACCCTTTATCGTGGAAGGTGTGGCTGCGTATCTGCGTGGTGACTGTGTACCATTTACTTTGGCAGGTGTGTCTGTTCTTCTGCTTGGGGACTGTGAACCCTTTATCTTGACAGGTGTGGCTGTATATCTGCCTGGTGACTGAGTACCCCTTACCCTGGCAAGTCGGTCTGTTTATCTGCCCCTTGACTGTGTACCCTTTTCCTTGACAGGTATGGCTGTGTATCTGCCTAGTAACTGTGTACCCTTTACCCTGAGAGGTGTAGCTGTGTATTTTTCTGGTGACTGGGTACCTATTACCCTGGCAGGTGTGGCTCTATATCTGCCTGGTGACTGTGTACCCTTTCGCCTGGCAGGTGTGTCTGTGTAAATGCCTGGTTAGTTTCAACTCTTTACCCTGGCAGGTGTGGCTGTGAATCTGCCTGGGGAATGTGTGTCGTTTACCCTAGTATGTGTGTCTGTTTATCTTCCTGGTGAATCTCTACTCTTTACCCTGGCAGGTGTGTCTGTATAACTGCCAGGTGGATGTAAACCCTTTACCGTAACAGGTTTGGCTGTATATCTGCCTGGTGCCTATGTACTCTTTTCCTTGGCAGGTGTGTGGGTGTATCTGCTTGGTGACTCTGTACTCTTTACTCTGGCAGGTGTGGCTGTGTATCTGCCTGGTGAATGTGTATCCTTTACACTGGGAGATGTGTCTGTGTGCCTTTCTGGTGACTCAGTGCCCTTTACCCTGACAGATGTGTCTCCGTAAATGAATGTGACTGTGAACCCTTTACCCTGGCAGGTGTAGCTATGTACCTGCCTTGTGAATGTGTACCCTTTTCTTTGGCAGGTGTCGCTGTGTATCTGCCTGGTGTCTCTGAACCCTTTACCCTGCTAGGTTTGTCTGTGTATCTGCCTGGTATCTATGTATCCCTTACCTTGGCAGGTTTGGCTGTGTATCTGCCTTGTGACTGTGTACTCTTTACCCTTACAAGTGTGGCTGTATATCTGATTGGTGACAGTGTATCCCTTATCCTGGCAGGTGTGGCTGTGTATCTGCCTTGTGACTGTGTACCTTTTACCCTGGCAGGTGTCGCTGTGTATTTGCCTGGTGACTCTGTGCTCTTTACCCTGGCAGGTGTGGCTGTATATCTGCCTGGTGGCTGTGAACCCTTTACCCTGGCAGGTGTGGCTGTGTATCTGCCTGGTGACCTTGAACCCTTTATCCTGATTTGTGTGTCTGTGTATCTGCCTGATGACTCTGTATCCTTTACCTTGGCAGGTGTGTCTGTGTATCTCCCTGGTGACTCTATACCCGTTACCCTGGCAGGTGTGGCTGTATATCTGCTAGGTGGTTGTAAACCTTTTACCCTGATATGTGTAGCTGTATGTCTGCCTGGTGCCTGTGTACTCTTTTTCCATGGCATATGTGTCTGTTTTTCGTCCTGGTGACTCTGCACCCTTTACCCTGAAAAGTGTGGCTTTGAATCTGCTTGGTAACTGTGTATCCTTTACCCTGAGAGGTGTGGCTGTGTATCTGCCTGGTGACTCTGTACTCTTTACCATGGCAGGTGTGACTGTATATCTGCCTGGTGGCTGTGAACCCTTTACCCTGAGAGGTGTGGCTGTGTACCTGTCTGGTGACTGTATACCCTTCACCCTGACAGGTGTGGCTGTGTATCTGCCTGGTGACTCTGCTAATGGGTCCGCTTCTGTACTTGGTTCACCGCTTACTGATAGTGTTCTTGGACGAGGAAGACAGTGTCCACTTTTCCCTACAAAGCTTCAGCTTCAACATGTACAGGAACCTGATGAATCAAAGCAACCTCCTCACCTCCCAACGCCAGTCCCTTCGTTTTATATTCCTTGGATGGTACTTCTTTTCCCTTTACATATATGGTGAGACTGGAACAAGTTTATCGCACAAGTTCTTGCTTTGAAACAAGATTCATCTGATATGCCAGATCACTTGCTCTCAAACTAAAGCATTTCTATTGTATAATTATCATTAATAGTAATATTGTTATCATTATCATATA
>JAYMFT010188413.1:0-11908 GCA_038088735.1 Panulirus argus
TCTCTCTCTCTCTCTCTCTCTCTCTCTCTCTCTCTCTCTCTTTCTCTCTCTCTATCTATCTATCTATCTATCTATCTCTCTCTCTCTCTCTCTCATATGTAATCAAAACATCGTGGTCCCCCTCCGTAGTATAGTAGCCATATGCCCAGCGTGTGTTTGATTTGGCATGTTTTTCGTCTGTAAGTGTTCGTGGCTCTCTGCATACACTCGTCAGAGCATTAAGTATGTGTGTGTGTGTTTTATGTGTGCGTAGCTGTGTGTGTGCGAGTGTCTATGTATACGTGTATGATTACGTGTGTTTCGGTCAAGCGATGGGTAAGTCTGTTTCTGCATGAATGCATGACTTCATGACCAGAATAATATTACTTTGATGTGTGTTGCGTATAAACTGTATTTATGTATATGGCTCTTTATATGTATATAAATTGCCGGACTCGTTCCGCTTGGGGTTGGGTCGTGAGTGAAGAGTCGCCTCTTGGTGAGGCTGTACCATCGTCTGTTGACGAGGGCGAGTGCATCAGAGCAGCCCATCCTGCCCCTGCTACTGATGGTAGCGCAGCCTTGAAGCTGCAGTAGGGTCCTGGGTTCATATATATATATATGTATATATATTATATCCCACGGGTCTACTTACGGTTCACCACGAAAATGTATAAGATGTTTCAATACTACACTTGTACGCTCGCCTTCATCTCACGTGTAAGGGCAAGAGGGACGTGTGTGCATGCAAATTAGGCTCATTACCAAGTATAGCTTGCACCTGGGAAAATATGCAGCGGCATGATCACTGGAGCCGCCTCTTTAGGGAAGAAGTCCCACTCTTGTGGCAACACCGGTACTACTTATCTTTGTGCCTTCACGTCCTCCAAGTATCTGGAATGAATACATGTAATGTTTACATGTGAATCGGCGTAAACAATTTTACGTTTGCCCGGCCCGGGAGTCGAACCCGGAACCCCTGAGAACGGTCAGCGAACGGAGTGCCCACTGGACCACGCATGGAATGGGGTTCTCCCCGCATCGTCGGTCAGGAAGTGTGTCGTGCTGTCGTTCCTTAGGAATATGTCGTCCTTCTCATTGGGGGGGGGAAGGGGGTAGGGAGGTCGTATCGTCGTGCTGACGTCGTGCCGTCGTTGCTCAAGGGATCGCTCGGTCGTGCCCACCACCTTGTCGTTCCCGTCGTGCTCAAGGGTTGCCAGATGGCACAGGACCCGTGTACACCCAGAATGGAAAATGACCGCATTAACCAGAGTCTCCCTCAATGAGGTCATGTCTCGCTGAACGGGGGAAATTTTTCGCCAGTAACCAGCGACCCTTCATCCTAATTGGGGATTGGGGGGGAGGGGGGAGGGCGCCGGCGAGATGTTTGAATCTCGCTCCCTATTTACGAGGGCTGAATCTGCGAGCCGTGGTCATTAGCGTGACACGAAGGGCCCTGCCGTTCATCCCTCCGCTGAAGCGGAAGTAATACTCTTTTTAATTTCAGCTGTGTAACATTGCGAAAAAGAAAAAAGAATTAAATTTTATCCTTGTGAAATAATCATCCAGATTTTTTTTTTTTCGATATTTTGTTTATGGAAATTGTTTATATTGCGTGTCTGCTGTGATTGATACAACTTTTGCAGCACCGGCGTCCTCCCCTCCCCCTCGCCCACCCCACTACCCTTTTTTTCCCCCGTATTTTATTTTCGATGCAAATTTTTACGGAATATTGAGTGATTAATGATCCCCTGTTTTATAGGTTCTGTTGACCCTTAACGGGAGTAATTTTTGAATATTTTTTTTTGTCTCGTTAAAACAGGTTTTCTTTGCCGTTCTTATTTGCGCGCAAGATTCTATATTAGACTTGATATATATATATATATATATATATATATTAATTGATCAATGATGATGCAGGAGCATAGATTATCATTTCTGTGCCGTACATACTACGTGCAGCAATGAATGTGGCATCTCATTTGTTTATTATATAAATGAAGCCATTTAGATTTCTTTTCATATTTTGTGGATGTTGTTACGTGGACCGTAGCTTAAACATTTTCCCATCTGCTTTCCTTACGTCATTTTCGTTAATGAGAATGATAATTGTAATTAATATAATAATGTTAATGACAGGCGAGGAAAAAGGCAGTGAAAGTTACAACAGATGAAATAAATCTTGTTAATTGGGATTGCAAAGATGTTAACTAACCTTACCAGAAATTATTTTCATTACACACAAAGAAAAACGAAAATATGTGGTTCATATAACACTGGAGAAAGTCTTGAAAGAATTACACCTTACTCTGTTCCCATTTTTCGTGGAAACATTACAATAGATTATCAGCTTGATATAGTGGAAAAATTTGAATAAATTTCAAAGTTCCAGTACGTGGAAGCAATGAAATAAATCTATAACAGTGCTGCCGAGGCACTGAAATGAATTTACCATTTCTCATGTATTGGGAGCGATGGAATAAATTCACAAACTCCCGTGTAATGGAGGCATTTGAATAAATTTACCGATCCCGTGTAGCAGTAGTAGCATTAGAATAAATTTGCCACTTCTCCTGCAAATGGAAGTTTTTGGAATAACTCTTTGCCCGTAAACCTCCCGGATGGGTGGGTGGGTGTTTGTCCCAGCGTCGATTGAGATGGCAGATCGCGTATTTTCAGAGACCATAATCGAGACACACGGCTCTCCAAACAGGGGAATGGGGTGAGGGAGATATGGTCCGGATGGAGGGTTGGGGGAGGGAGATGGTCCGGATGGTGCGAAGGGAATTATACCCCAATGTGTCCTGTGGTCCGTCATCGTCTAGCTCGAGCGGATTCAGCCACAGGTGAGCTGTTGTCGGTGGTGGAGAACAGCTCGGCCCCCGTAGAGCACGACGGTACGGACGTGGGGCACGTCGGTACGACCCTAGGACCACGGGGTTACGACCCTATGGCACGACGGGACGACTCTCGAGCTCGACGGCACGACCCTCTGGTATAAATGGCCTGGTCCTCGATCTTAAAAAACCCTATCTGGGGCAGAGCGGAGGCCGGGCCATCGATAGGGTCCTAACGTCGTGCTCTAAGGTGTCGTTCCGTCGCGCCATATCCTCCGTGCCCGGGTGGGCTGGTCCGTCTGAAACACTCCCAAAGTCTCTCGCCCCCTCTCTGCAGACGTAGATGGTTGGGGGTGTCTGGCAGCAGGAGCGTTCAGTCCCCCTTCGTCTGCGGGCCAACTCACGGGTCCATCAGGCGCCATAGGCTCCCGTGGCGGAGGACACACGTGTTAATTAATGGGGTGGGAGGAGGTGGGTGGGGGGGGGGGCTGTGGGGCTGTCGATGACGGTACAGGGGCGTAACCCTACCGGAGGAGGTGCGGCTGCAGGGTAGGAGAGAGACGTGGAGGAGGAGATTCGTGTGTGCGTGTGTGTGTGCGGTGCGTGTTCTCAATCAGAACGTAAATCAGGGTCGCGATTGCCAAATAAGATCCTTCATCATTCAGAGAGACTCTCCCCAGCCAGGTTCGGAAGTCTAGTTGATGGGGTCCGAATCTCCCTCTTTAGATGCTTACCTGATATCCCGGGAACGTCTTCACAATTTGTTTGCTGTTTGTAGATTACTCCAAAATTGTCGATTCCTTTTGTTTACAAACTGTTAACGAACCCTTGTCAAAATCTTAATAACTAATAACTACTAAAATGGTTGCCTAGACTGTGAATATAATAATAACAATAATACTTATGACAATGATAATAGTAATAATGATTATAATAATGATAATAATAATAAATATAATCATAATAATGATAATAATAATAATAACAATAAATATAATCATAATAATGATAATAATTATTATAATAATAATGATAATGATAATGGTAAATGATTTAGTGAATTAACAGCAGCCAAAGGCTAATAGTACATGGAAAAATTACTTACAAGTATAAGCTAGGAGGCTCCAGACAGGGTACAAGTTAACCGGACAGGGATCTCAGTGTTTCAAAGGTAGAGGAGAATTTAAGAGCAGTCTAGTTGCTTATGATGGTTTTGTAGCGGTCCGTAACAGCTGGGATGCGCTGGATGCAGTTGTGGAGTCGAACTGCAACTCGGGGAAGAGGGATCTCGGGGTTGTAGGAGGTGACGGTGATTGGGTTGGTGCTGTGGCTTCATCCCCCGTTCTGCCGGGTGAGATGCAGGTGATTGTTGGAGAGAAATCTGGAGGGTCTTTAAGGGTCAGGTCAAAGGTCAGTCCATCGTACCATAAGGGTCGTACCGTCGTACTCGGGAAGTTGGAGTTCCGTACGTAACTGCCCGTGACCTTTGTCAACATCCAGGTGAACTTCGACCCCTGACCTTTGATCCATAAGCTTTATGACACAGTGACTCGCAATTGTCCCCGTGACCCCATGACATTTGACCTGGTTCCTCTTAAACAATAAACTTGAAACCCCACCCTGAATTATGACCTCGTTATCCCATGACTCCTGAAACATGACCTCGTGACCCATAAAGTATGACCTCGCAATAACATCTGGTGACCTGAAAATTATGACCTCTTGTTGACCCGTTCTGACTTAGTAATTCCAGATCCGGAAACAGGTGGACCATTAATGACCTTGTTGGGTCACAGGAAATGTTGAATAATTACTCATGACCCAGTAACCTTTGACCTTTGACCTCTTGACCCGTAATGACATAGTGATAGTGCAGTGAGGTACAAGATCAAAACAAATTATAAATTGGATTGAGGACACCTGTGCAACACTACTTGGCCACGCCCACCTTAATCCTCCATCAATCAGAGTCCTTAGCAGCTCTGGATTAAACTCCTCCACCAATCAGAGCTGATCGCTACTGTGGACTTTACTCCCTCCATCAATCAGAGCCGTTCTCTTCTCTTTACTACCCTCCACCACCAATCAGGACCGCTGACTGCTCTGCATTGGTCATTCTACAGCTTTTGATGAGTTGAGAAGGCGCGAAAATACCACAGGCCTACATTTTTCCTTCAAATATGGTTTGTGGAAGGGAGGCGCGTGCAGCAGAAGCCGGAACAATTCCATATACCCGTGTATGATATGTAGGTTGAGAGGTAGATAGCTAGGGGAAAAGACGTAACACACGGAGACACATGGATGTGTAGGTAGATAAAGAAGGTTGACGGGTAGAGTCTCATCAAACCAGAATACTTCTGGATTGGTTGTTTGTGAAGCGTAATTTTTCCGGCCCCGTCCAGTGGCGGCTGGTATAGTCTGATGATATCTGTCTGTCTGTGCGCAATCCTGACCATGTAATTAAACGAAAGCGCTGAGCACTTCGTAATATCCGTTTCCTTATATATATGTTATTATTATTGTTATTTATCATTATTATTATTACCTTGTTCCAATATAGGAAGTTGGGATGAGTTTTCGTCTGGAATGATCTCCTAAGACGTTCGAGATCCTGAATCTATGTATTTTTTCTTTTTCCTCTCGCCATAATGTAGAAATTTGCTATTTTCATATTTTTCCGAGTTTGTAAGTTAATAGTTGGCAACCTACACGGAGGCAGGGTTCAAGTCGTAGAAAACGGAGCCTTGTATCACGTCAACAAATGGGAACTGTTTGTTGTTCTTAGCTTAGTTATGGACGTAGCGAGATCCTTCCTGATTTTATTCTTTTGCATTTTATTTTAGATATTCGTGATCGTTGTTTATTCAGCTCTCTACCGTTGTTGTCTTTGGATTGTTGGCCGCCACCAAGTGAATGATAACTTTGCCAGTCGCCGGAGAAATATGAATAGAGGAAACGGGTGTCTCCTCTCTCTCTCTCTCTCTCTCTCTCTCTCTCTCTCTCTCTCTCTGGTGGCCTCTTGTACCTCAATATTACTCAGCTGAGACCTTTAGGAGTAGAGGGAGAGAGAGAGAGAGAGAGAGAGAGAGATGGATGTCTCACGGACGGTAACCCAGAATGTCACTGAAGGAGGAATTATCTCTCACCTCTGAGAGATTATTCACTTAAGAGAGAGAGAGAGAGAGGACGTAACGAGGACAAAGGCCACGGGAGACGGGTCTTTTTTCCCTTCCTCCTCCACTCCTGCAGCAAGAGGAGGTCCCCTCACACAGGATTCCTCATGCGAGGTGTCTAGGGCGTCGCGTCCCTGAGGAGGAGGAGGAGTTCCCCTCATTCGGGTTCCCTCATGCAAGGGCGCTTGAGTTGGGGGAGGGCACCGCCCACTCCCCCTCCTCCCCTCCTCCTCCCGCGGGTAAACATTTGCCGTGCACGAAAAGGCATGGAGATCACACGCAGCCCCGGCCTCCTCCAACCTCCTGACGCAGGCCCGTCCAAACACACTCCCGCAGATTTATACACTCCCTAGGGGTCGTCCGGAGACCTCCCTGAGGGCTCGTAGACACTGGTTGAGAGAGAGGGAGAGGGAGGGAGTTGGTTACATGGGTCGTAATGGGTTAGTAGATGGGGAGGGGGGGACATTGAAGACTCGAGGCGTTAAAGGTCATCCGGGAACGACCTGAAGAAGAAGAAGAAGGAGAAGGGGTTATCCTTCTGCTGGAGTTGATTCAGCTGCCTGTGTAAGTTAGACGAGGCATTTCAGAAGACCGTGAGTGAACCCGAATATAATATTAGAAGATTCTTGTTTTTTTTCAAGGAAGGGCTGAGGAAAATACATGAGGAAGATGACACAGTTGGTCCCGTGGATGCGCGCCAGTGGGGTTTTTAAATGGCTGGCGGGCGCCAAAGATTTAAATGCCTGAGCGTCGCGAGCCGCGCCGAACTTTTTAAATGCCGACGCGTCGACTCAAAAGGTTTAAAGCACGGCGCGTCGCGCCGGGATTTTAAATGAGCCAGACACGCGCGCTTGGTTTTAAATGACCCCGGAATTACTGTAGCAGTACCACGGCGGCGTTTAGAGAGAAAAGGGAAACATTTGCAATTTTATCGCGAATGTTCGCGCGCGTTATGACGCGTACTGTTGCCGTTTCGTGAATTTATGGACGACTTAAAAGATAAAGAAACTCAATCGGGTAATCGTCATATGTGAATAGATAAAGGATCGCCTCTTACGGAAGCAGCTTAATCGCACACGTGAAGGAAACAGATGCTGTGTCTGTATGTATGTATCGAGACACAGATACGAATTTACAGACTCATCAGTAAATGAAAAATTATGTAAATCGCAAAGGATTGTGGTATATGGATACGATTATGATTACGTTGTCCTGTGCACTGAAGGAGATAATATGGTGTGGGTTTGCACGTGTCTCGTGTTGGGCTTAAACGAGACGCATGTTGGTTTGCACGAGACTCGTTGGACGAGACTCGTGTTTTTCGGGTTTGTGAGAGGCTCGTGTAGTGCTTGTACGAGACTCATGTTGGGTTTGTACGAAAACTCGTGTATTTCCTCACGACATAACCATTTCCAGGAGGCGTCGTCTTTCGTGGAGGACACGACAGCTTCCTGGAGCCGTAAGCGACACGCACCATTAACCCCTGTTGGCTGGAATGGGGGCGGCAACATCTGGCGAGAGACGCCTTTCACGGATTTTGCGCTTTGATGTTTTGGACGCGCGCGTCCAACACTGCGCAGGAGGAAGGCGTCGGGCCGGCAGACCGAGTGCAAGGTCTCCGTGTGTCTGTAGGTACTGAACGTGGGAGAGTGGAGGGGAGGGGTGGTCATGGTAGTTAACTTTTGCAATTTGCTGTCTATAGTTCCCCCTGCATAGCCTTGGCTTCCCCTTTGAATCCCCAAAGTCTTACTAGCTGCTCCCTTTACGGTTTTTGGCACGTCTTTCCCTCCTCCTCTTCGTCAGGTGTAGGGGGGGATCTCTTCCCCCGTCTCCCCCCCGAAAAAAAAAAAAGAAAAAAGTGAACAGCAATTTGCGTCTGCCTTTCTGCCTGTGGCTCTGCCAGTCATTTCAGTCCCGATGCCTCGCGCTTTTCGGTCGGGGTCTTCAGTGTTGCTTCGTCAGCCTCCGTGTGTCTCTTCCTCTGGTTTACTTACTGAATCATCAGTTTTTTGGAGTCTCTTCCCCTTAAGTCTCTCTCTCTCTCTCTCTCTCTCTCTCTCTCTCATTCCACCCCTTTTTGACGCATTTTTTTTTTTTTTAAGCTGTGGGCCGACTGCCCGACCCGGGAATCGAACGCGAGCGAGCCCCCATGGGATTCCCAGCTACCATCCCTCACTCCCTTCTCGCCCACTCCACCCCCTCCCTCCCCCTCCCCTCCCCCTTTACCTCTGTTAACAACCCCTATCTCAACTCCCCCCCCCCCATCGCTACTCACGGGCCGGAGCGTAAGGGGGTTGCGCGCGCTATGCAAATTTGCCCTTGCACAGCTATGGCCCCGCTCCCGTCTTTGATGTGCGCCGAATAATGTTTAAATTTGTCAAACATGAGGCAAGGCTTTAAGGAAGGGGGGGGGGGAGGATGGTAAGAGGGGGGGGGGGCCGCCGCAGGGTTACGCCGATCGTATTTTGGGAGGAGCAATTTTAGACTCGGAATTTTGATGCCCCTTCCAGTGGACGTTATAGATGACAAAGCGAGAAAAAAAAATCTAATTTTTACTTCTTACACATGTTCACAACCGCGTTATTATTTCGTACTGTATACATTACGCTTGTATTTCTGTACTAGCTGGGCGTATCGTTCATTCGCATCTGTACCATTATTCTTGACGTGAGGAACTTCAGAGTCTGTCGTGACTGAAGTGTGTGAGGAAAGTGACTTTTTCTTTTTTTGTCTTGAAACGTAACCTTGTGCGTTACGACGGTACGGTCCTTCAGTGTGATGGTGCGATGGCTCTCAAGGATCGTACCGTCGTGTTCAAGGGTCGTACCGTCGTGCTCAAGGGTCGTACTGTCGTGTTCAAGGGCCGTACCGTCTTGCTCAAGGGTCGTACCGTCGTGTTCAAGGGCCGTACCGTCTTGCTCAAGGGTCGTACCGTCGTGTTCAAGGGTCGTACCGTCTTGCTCAAGGGCTTAACTCAAAATTATCAGGTTGGTTAATTACCCTCAATTTGATGGATAAAGTTGTTACATCTCTTCAAACGTACTTAATGGATCGGAGCGCCAAGGTAATTACGCCTGATGGCCAGGTGTTATTCTAGACTGTTGTGCCGTTGTTTCCGGCCATTTCGCTTAATTATGGCACTTAAGAGACGCTCATCGAATCGCGGTTACCTTGACGACTCGACGCTGTGCCTTTAAATTCGCTTAGGAGTATATATATATATATATATAATGTAGTCCAGAGCGCCATAATACCTGTACCCGGGGATGATCTAATATAGCTTGGCATACGACTCCGAATAGACATTTTGATATAGTTTTGTGTGTCAATATAGTGCAAGACTGTAATATGACCTGGTGTATGAGTATAGCCCGGCATTATAAGATAGCTTAATATTTTAGTGTAATCTCGCAGTTTGATATACATAGCTTTACATTTGACTGTAGCCTGACGCTTTGATATAGCTCGACATTTGACCGTAGCCTAAGACTTTTGAGATAGCTTGACATTTAGGTATAGCCTGACGCTTTAGAATTGCTTGACGTTTGACTCTGGTCTGATATTAATAGAGCTCAAAACGTAAAAACATGCTTCAACACAGAGACATACCTTGGCATCAGAACATAACCTAATACTTAAGTATAGTTTGACTTCCGACAGATATTCTCAAGGCGAGTACTGTCACTCCCTTTAAATAATGGCCAGATAAATGATTTTATGGCACCGGTTATCATAATACAAAGTAAAAACCACACATTTCAGCATATAAACACAAAATGACAACACGTTTTCGCCTTTCAGATTTGAGCTTATTCCCCAGAAAATCCCGTTGCAGTATTTGAATTTGAATAGGGAAATTGTACCGTTCACACTTTCCTACGCGAGTTCCTTGGCAGTATACCTTCTGCATACCACATAACGCTCCTTCTCGAGGTGTTTTCCTGCCAGCGTGTTGTTCCGGAGGGAGAGGTGGATTGGGCAGGGTCCTCCTGTTTTGCTATCCTATTCCCGCTGTCTCTTACAGGTTTGAAACTCATAAAAAGTATTGAAACTGAGCTGAACTTACCATCAGGTCTCCTGTTAGCTTTCCATCCCATAATCTCCCCTATGTATATTCGAGTATAGCTTGGTACTTATTTAGCTTGACGCTGATATCGTTTGATGCTCTGTTATAGCTCAGATAATATAGCTTAACCCATGTGAGTAGCTGTCATTATACATTTTCCACCCACGGGTTGACTTTCGTCCCGGCAAAGCTAATAATACCCAATGAATTGATTGAATAAATGTGGCTTATTAACATGACCCCCTGAAGTGCGTTGTCGACAGTGTGACACTGTGATCAAAGACCCATTTTCCTATTTAGTTGAGCTGTGGGTTATGTTCCATGTGCCGGGGAGAATCTCAGGTTTATTATGATTTATTTTTTTCGTAATTGGCTGCTGTATTTGGGTGTGTTACCTGCTGGTTTGTTTTATAAATGTATAGATTATGTATTTGTTTTATGTATTACACAGATCATATTTTTTTTATTCGTTGCAAGTGTATTTGTGTACATTTACGCATTTTGATTTTCTTTTTGTTTCGTTTGTAACTCATATCAATACACTTTCCTTGTTCTGTTTATATTTTCATCAGTTTTCTTGACCCATGTTTACTGGTGCTGGCGTGTTATAATCACTGTTGACCTAGTCTGACCTCTACTGGGACTTTATGACTTGATTAAGCCTCTCATGACCTCTGGTGACCTTTGATGACGCGTGCTGGACTGCGATGACCTCTCTTGACCCGTTGACAACCGTGCTGGCCTCTGACGCCTCGCACCGAACGGAGATGACCTCTGATGACTCGTGCTGAACTTGGATGACCTCTGAGGAGATGACCCCCCTCTTGTGTTGAACCGTGTTGATTTATGTTCACCCGCGTTGGCCTGTGTTCACGTCTCGCGAACACAGGTCCGACCGAACTAACTAACCTTCGGCGGGCCGTGTTGAACCTGGGCTGGGTTACCCTACGCTAGCGCCGTGTTAAGACCCCGAGCCGCGCAGCTGACTATATCGTCTTCTTTATGACGGTAGTTTAGCCGGAAGTTGGGGGCCTGGGCTTGTTAGTCGAGACACAAAGTTGAGTTTCATTGCCGCCAAGCGTTCACCAGTGGCGCGCTTCCACGCCGTCGCCCCCCCCCCCACTTTGGCTACTTCGTGTTATGACCCGGGCCATACGTGTCACGGAGCCCTAAGCGTCCGGACGCGGAACCCACGCGCGTCCGGTCACGGAACGAACCCACGCCTCCTGTCACGGACTCCACGCGTCTGGCATGCTATGAGCGGAGACTCGTATGTGTAAATTACCCATGCGTTCCTCACGCGGAGGGAGTTCTTCACTCGTAGGGCCCCGTCTCTTCAACTTTCTCTGCTATTTAAAACACATTTTTTTGCAACTCCAGGTTACTGTCAGCATTCACACAGTCATTCCACTCATCCACTTCTGAGGGGAATTATTCGATTCTTTAAAGTTCCCAACGCAGGTAGAGCCCTACTTGGCATTGGAGGTCCTCTCTCGATTCCAGTCGCCCTGAGGGCGCAGGGTGATCGCTTCTTCCCCTCCTCCCCAGATGGCACCAGAGTCGGGGTCTCTGACGTCCGTTTAAGAATTCAGTGTTATGAACTGATGGTGTTTGTTTCCTTTCTTACTCTAGCATATTGTGTTTACATGTCGGCGTAGAAAGTTATCTTGAACATATGCATATATTTCGTGTGTACCAACTGATTGATATATTTCTCTCTCTTGTGTCTCCCATGATGATGTGATCATTACACGAAAGTGCACTTGGGAACTTATCTGTTTCATTTCCCCGTGGATCAGAAGGAATATATATATATATATATATATATATATATATATATATATATATATATA
>JAYMFT010188424.1:0-11907 GCA_038088735.1 Panulirus argus
TATATATATATATATATATATATATATATATATAGATATAGATAGATAGATAGATAGATAGATAGATAGATAGATAGGTAGACAGACAGATAGATAGAAAGACAGATAGATATGCATACACACCCTATCCCCACCCCCCTCGTTTTTCCCTTACCCCGGCCAGCATCCCTTAACACATTTATATACCTACATTTTTTCTTCCCTCTTTCCCTTCAGTTCCACCGCTTTAGCGAACCATCACCATCCCCCTTCATCTCCCCTCACACTTCCCCGCTCTCCCAAGGTCCACCGTCACATTTACCTCCCCTCATCCTCACCCACCCAGAGTGACCTCCTGCCCATCAATATTTACCATAGATTAAAACAGTTTTTCTATGAAGAGTAAGATTATGTTTCAAATGAATGGAATATTCTGTCGTTTTGAGAGTCTTCTTCACATCTCGTACAATACAATTGTATGGAAATAATATCAATAGATCAGGAAAAAGAGAGAAAAAAGGATAAAACTAAATCATGTTAATTTTAAAGGTGGTTAAATTGATAAGGACAAATCACACTTGAAAGCTTCCCACAGTAATACAAACGACGACTAAAAAGAAATAATTATGAAATATACGAACTGCAGCTTTTTAAGAAAACAAAAATAGTCATTAAACAGATAGCGGTTAAATTCCTCAAAAAAAAAAAAAGATAATGGAATCACCTTACGGGATGCAGGTCAGTTTATGTATATATAAACATCAGATATCATCTCCCTGACCGTGTCTCCGTGGTAACAGCTGACAAACGTGACAATCGTCAGAAAACAAAAAACAAAAATTGGGTTTAGAATTTATATCAAAAATACTTTTGCACACAAGTTTAAGAAGAAGAAGAAAAGAAGAGGATGTCATTTTGGGCACTGTTTTATATTTTCATGAAACCTTGGAGAGCAAAGAACAAGCACTCGAGTCAAGAGTGGACGACGAGAGCTGTTAGCAGGAAGTGCGAGTGACACCTTTGTTGCTCAGCAAGAGTGTCGAGATAGGAGTTGTTGCTCCTACTCGAGACAGCGCAGATTGAATAATCAAGAATCTGATCACTTTGGCCAGGGGGACCCGCTCTCTCTCTCTCTCTCTCTCTCTCTCTCTCTCTCTCTATCACCCACACACACACACACACACTCACACTCACACAGCATCAGGACCAAGTGTCTCTCGGCCCTCTTGACAGATAATGGCTCAGTGATATCTTATCAGTATTCGTATGATAAGACAGGGCAAGCAATAAGTGAGGGGGGGGGGGAAATGTGGCATCGTAAACCCCGTATTTCTTGCATCGAATTACATTATTTTTTTTTTCGTTTAAGTCTTTTAAGTTCTTCCTGGCGGTTTGCCAGCCTTCCCACAGGGCACACACACACACACACATACTCATTCATTAGTGCCAAGTACTGAAGTAAACAAAATTATGCCTAAAACACCCCCTGTGTCTAATTGCCCAGCAACAGAATTTTGGTGTTTTAAGTAATTACTCTTCCCCCTTGCATTGCTAGATCATACACGCGTCGGTAAAGCCAAAGATTTAGTGCCTTTTTAGAAGTTCTTTCAAGAGTTTTAAGTAATTTACTTGATAAAAAGGCTCTTTACACGCCCAGGAAAAAATTAGCCCCTGAAGAATATTTCAAGTGAGTTGCAGTATTCAGGTTTCTCTCTTGTGGTGGAATACAAAAAAAAAAAGAGAATGCACAAGTTATTAAAAGCCGCTAACGTGTGCATTTTCAAGATCAATTTGTAATGACACACTGGACACAAAAAAAAAAAAGAGAAGAATTCTTCGTAATTACAGCCATCATTTGGGCCATTACCTCCCCACAAAAGGATGTGATTATCATGAACCGACTTCAAGAAATGTGTACCGACTTGTTTTTTTTTGCTGTTATTTTTTTCCTCCAGCAGCCTTGCACCTGTTGAGTGCAATATCTGAACAATGGTTCGCGTGTTGCCAGGATACAACTGCACAAAAGCACTTTATCTGCATTTTTTCTAATTCATATTGGCATAAAACAGGGAACTCCCCGAGGGTGAACCGCTTACTGAGCCAGTGGGTTTTGTGGCGTTTGCTGCTGATATTATTACTGTTGTTGTTATTATTACTATTATTATTGTAATCATTATCATTATTATCGTTCTTTATATTTTTGTTTTATTATCATTATTTCTTTTATGGTTATTCTTGTTATTATTGCTAATATCATTATTGTTATTAGTATCATTAATGATACTAATAATGATAAAGATGATAATAGTTGTGGTAATATTATGATTATTATCCTTTTCATCAGCATTATCTCTAATGTTGATAGTAATGGTAATAGTACTAATAGTAGTAGTGATAGTAGTTGTAGTAGTAGTAGTAGTAGTGGTAATAGTAGTAGTATTAGTAGCAGTGGTAATAGTAGTAGCAGTAATATTATTAGTAGCAGTAGTTGTAAGTGGTAGTAGTGGTAATAGTAGAGGTAGTAATAGTAGTAGTAGTGGTGGTAATAGTAGTAGCAGTAATAGTACTAGTAGCGGTAGTAGTGGTGGCAGTAGTACTAATAGTAATAGTGTAGTAGCAGTAGCAGTAGTGGTAATAGAAATAGCAGTAATAGCAGTCGTGGTAGTAATAGTAGTATCAGTAATTTTAGTAGTAGTGGTTGTAGCAGTAATGGTGATGGTGGTGGTGATAGTAGTAGTAATTGCAGTGGTGGTAATAGTTGTAGTAGTAAGGGTGGTGGTGATAGTAATAGTAGCAGTAATCTTAGCGATGATAGTAGTGGTGGTGGTGGTGGTGGTGGTAATAGTAGTAGTAATAGTAGTGGTGGCGGTAATGGTAGAAGCAATAATCTTAGTAGTAATAATATTGGTGGTGATGGTAGTAGATTAGAAGTAGCAGTAGTGGTAATAGTAGTAGCAGTAATAGTAGTTGTGGTGGTGATGGTGGTAATAGTATAGTAGTAGTAGTTGTAGTAGTGGTAACAGTAGCAGCAGTGGTGGTAATAGTAGTAGCAGTAGTAGTTGTAGTAGTAGTAGAAGTGGTAGTAGTAGTGGTGTTGGTGGTACTAGGAGCAGAATTTTCCAGTCTTGATATTTACTTCGGTCACATGGATAATGTAAACGGCTTGTTCTTGAAAACTTTTGACCTTACACCAGCGCCTGACGTGCGAGCTGCTCCTGACGACGCTCACGCAGAAGGGAACCTCCTGCGTGTGATAATCATTCCGGCAGAACGGAAACATTTTGCGTGCGGTGCCCCGCGGGACCTTTGATTGGGCACGTTAGCGAGGGCATGCGACCGTGTAGTATTCAGGGGGACCCAAGACTGATGGTGGGAAGGGGAGACAGGGTGACCTTATTATAACTCGGATATAATCCTCCTCCCTTCCCCCACCCCGCCCACTCACACACACACACACACACACACGCACACACACACACACACACACGCACTTCAGGAATTATAAGAGTTGCCTTTAAAGAGAAAATGAAAAGACAGATTTACATGTTATAAGATGGTGATGGTATTCATTATTGCTATTATTACTATTATTATAAGAGGTATGATGACAATTATTTGTGAGTGATAATAGTTCCTTACTCGTTGCTCTCATTATTTTTGTAATGATAATGAAATAATGATAATAATAATCTATTTTTGTTGGTATTATTATTATTTTATTATTAGTAGTATTATTATTAGTAGTAGCAGTAGTAGTAGTATCGTTGTTGTTACAGTGTTGTCATTATCTTTACTGTTTCCATCATATTCAAAATTACTAATTTCAGTATTTCAAGGAAAATATTCCAGGAAAAATTAAACGCAAGAATTTTTTTTTATATAAATAAAAATCTTCATCTCTTTTTATCTTTAATGGCTCTTTAATATTCTCTTCATTTTTCTCTCCTTTATTATCCCCTGAGAATCTATTGTTTATTGTCTTCTACAAACACCCTGTTAAACGTGCTGTTTATTTTTGGAGCGGTATCTTATGGGAGCTTCTTTACACAGAGACTGTATTATATAAATTAGATGAAAAGATTTTCATGCAGGGGAGCGTTCTCGGACGAGGGAAGGCTAATCTCTCCCTCCAGGTGTCTAAAGAAAACCTTCCAAAATGTAACATGTGGCCGGAAAAAGAGAGGGGACCAACTTTGAATCCCTGACAATTTGCTTTAACGCTTTGTTCAGGTTTAGAGATGACGGATTTGTGAATGGTGTCGTGACTTACGTTACAGAAGGTGTTACAGTGACACTTGGTATGTTTGAAGGCACAGTACCGTAAGTTTAGGGTACGTACTCTAGGTTTTGTGCAAGAAAATTTACGATATTTATACCATGGTAGCTTACATTTACAGTACGGTGGTATGATACGTTAATAGTATGGTGGTACCATGCATTTACGGTACGGTGGTGCTGTACGTTACGGTACGGTGTTACCGTACAAGTAAAGTACGGTGGTACAATACATTCTCGGTACGTTGATACCATACATGTACAGTACGATGGTACCATATATGTACAGTACGGCTGTACCACACATTTACGGTATTGTGGTACCACACATGTACAGTACAATGATACCATGCATGTACGTTACGGTGATACCATACACATACAGTACAGTGGTACCCTACACTTACGACAACGTTGTACTATACAAGTGCAGTTCGCTGGTACCATACATGTTCAGGACGGTCGTACCATATGTTTGAGGTACATCCCGTGGGATGTTAGAGTAAAATCGTGGTTGCTTTATTTTTCTTTTTCCTTAAAAAAAATAGAAAATCTGCTTCCTGGCCTGATGACCTGCCCTCCCCTCAATCCGCTAACCACCCCACCCCTCCCTCCTCCTCCTCCCCCCTTTGCTCCCCATTCCCCTCACCCGCCACTCCCCACCCCACCCCCTCCACAGCGCTAGTACTGGTTGTGGTGTAAGTAATCCCTGGAAAGTACAGCTGGGTGAAAAGATTTCATAGATATTTTTCAGAGTTCTTTACATTTTTTCTCCCCTTTTTTTAGTAAAGGGTACGATACTTTGATTAAATCGTTGGTTTCTTTATATATATATATATATATATATATATATATATATATATATATATATATATATATATATACTTTCTTTATCAACGTGTAGTTTAAGCATTTTGGTAAATTGACGTATATACATTTACGTAGTCTGTTTTTGTATTACATTTAGACTGTACCCTTGTCCTCTTGGGTCGTACCGTCATGGTACGTGCATAGAGGCGTACCGTTGGGCTCTCGTACCCATGTGCTCAAGGATCGTACCGTCGTCCTCAAGCGGTTAACCGTGAGTCAAGCTTTCATATTTCTTTTTAACCAGTTATTAAATGCCATAAGAGACTGTAAGAGTCCCGTTCGTGTTGGCCTCAAAAAGTGCCAGGCTGTGGCCCTTCACAGCGTGACATAGCCGAGCGGTGTCTCGACTGTGGCACGAATCTGACGACTCAAATTTCGATTTCGTCCAAATATCTTCAAATTTGGCGATTCTCTCGAAGAATTATGGTGCCTGGTAAAGTCGTCTTCAGTCTCTCTCACCATCAAATGGTAGTTTTATTTTTTGCATATTTTTTTCCCAGAAACGCGATTGTGATTGATAATTCAGTGTAGGTATTTTTAGCGTTTTAACTAAGGAAAACTCAGGATTTCTTGTGATGCTGATCAGACAATAGTCTTCATGTATTTCAGACGCGTAAATCTATTATGGGGTGGAAATGACGAGTCCATAAGAAATCCTGTCCCACAAGCTTCAACATTCCTGAATGTGGGGAGCATATACATGTATGTAAAATATGCACGCACTCTGAAATGTGTTTTGGGTCCTGCTGATGTCTGGTGTGAGGTGAGTATGTCTGGAGGCTGAGGTGCCTGCACCTGGCGCGGGTCTGGATACATGGAAATCCTGCTGTAGAAGCTTAGAGGTTGGCAGCTGGTGTCTGGGTCCTTCAACGTGAAATGTGTTCTTTTACTGACACTGTTTATTCTGTGTGATTACGCTTACGTACAAGCACGCGCACTAGGCCCTCCAAACACCTCGCATTCCGCACGCCACGCCTTCCACACACTACATCCTCCACACTCCAGACCCTCCAAACTTCAAGCCCTCCATACAAGAGGAAGAAACCCTGTGATAATCAGTAATAACCTAAAATACGCAGTGTAATGACAACCTTCATGGGATGACGTAAACAGCGTTACGTGTCGTATCTATGAGTAGAAACCATAAGGCGGACTCTTAACTGATTCTCTATAATGCCTTAGTCCACTTCTGGTCCCCAGACTTGATCAGGGACGAGGAAGCACTTGAACGAATTCAAAGAAGAGCAACGAGACTAATTCCGTCGTTTAGGAATGAATAATATGCAGAGAGACTCGAAGACCTAAAATTATTCTTTCTCAAAAAGAGAGCCCAGACTGAAAGAAGGTCCAACAGAGGTTTCCCAAAATACTAAATAATCACAGCAACGTAGCTAATGACAGTTTTTTCACTAGAAAGAGATTCAGTAACCATAAGAAAAATAACGGTACGAAATGAATGGGAAACAGACGTAATGCTAACGTGGGCAGCAGACGTCAAGGCGAAAGCTATCGATACCTTGAAATCATTGCTTGACGTATATGTCACTGGCCTCAGTACCTGTAAATAACCCTATTCAAGAAGGTAAAATAGTTCTGATTTGAGCCTTCTCCCTGAGGTAACCCGCTGCAGTATCAGATAGGGGCATTTTACCTCCTACGCTTCAGTAGAATTTCCAGTCACACTGTGTTATCTGCATACTGCAGTATATTCTTTACATGCTGTGATACATTTTCTATACACTATAGTATATACTCTACATACTACAGTATGCTCTACATACCATATTATACTCTCTACGTACCATAGTTTACTCTCTGCGTAATACAGTATATTTTCTACATACAGATTCTCTACACACTACAGAATACTTTGCATATTACAGCATATTCTTTACATACTATAGTATACTTTCTACAAAATACAATACGCTCTATATACTTCAGTATATTTTTTACATACTACAGCATGCACACTACATACTACAGCAAATTTTTTACGTACTATAGTGCACACTCTACTTACTACAGCATACTCTTTACATACTACAGTATATTCTGTGTACTACAGTATACTCTCTCCATACTTCAGTATACTCTCTCCATACTACAGTATATTTTCCATTTACTACAATTTACTTTCTACCTGCTGTACTATACTCTATATATACTACTGCATAGTCTCTATTTACTACATTTTATTCACTACATTCTTCTGTTTACTCTTTACATACTACAGTATATTTTCAACATAATTCATTATGTTCTTTACATATTACATTATATTCTCTATATACTACTGTATACTTTCCTTATACCACAGTATATTCTCCATATACTAAATTATATTCTATAAATGATACAGTGTCTTCTCTACATGCTACAGTATACTCTCTATATACTACAGTATAGTCTTTACATACTGTATTATACTCTCTGCGGACTATAGTATAGTCCCTGCATAATACAGTATTCCCTCCAAATACTACAGTATACTGTCAACTTAATACTGTATATTTTATACACACTGGAGTTTACTATCTACATTCTATAGCATACTCTAAACATACTATAGTATACTCTCCATACTACAATATATTCTCTACATATCATTGTATACTTTCTACATACTACAAAGTAATATTTACGTAATGCTGTATATTATCTACATACTATAGTATAATTTCTACATATTACATTATACTCTCTGCATACTACTATTACAGTAAATTCTCTACATACGATATTATACTGTCTACATACTACAGCATATTCCCTACATACTATAGTATACTTTCTTCATATCTCAGTATATTCTTTACAAACAACAATATAATCTCTGCATATTATAGTATAATCTCTACATACTATAATATATCTTCTCCATACTACAGTACACTTTCTGAATACTACAGTATATTCTCTACATACTATGATATACCCTCTACATACTACAGTATACTCTCTACATATTTCGTGGCGCTCTTCTTAGCTGTGATCCTGCCGACATTTATGCGTGTGGGAGTGATGAATGGTAGGGGAGGTGCCTTCCTCTTTACTCTTCTGTCTCAATCTCTATATACAAGTTACTTGGGATAATATTGTTGTTATGGACCACCAGATCTCTTGTCATCTGTCCCGGCCATGTACTCCCTTGTGCACAGCAGGTCCCTCTACACTCCATACTCTTCACACACCACACCATCCACACACCACATCTCCACACCTGGCATGGCTAGGGTGTGTGTGTGTGTGTGTGTGTGTGTGTGTGTGTGTGTGTGTGTGTGTGTGTGTGTGTGTGCATACATCCTTAGGAATAAAGATATGATACATAAATTCATTGTTAAGAAACGGGGCAACACGAGCGTAAAAGCTCTCTCTCCGTAACGCAGAAACAGTAACCACACAAGATTTACCACACACCGTACCCCTCACAAGGCCAAATTATCCACACACCAAACCTTCCACATACCCAGAACCATCCCCACATCCAGGACCCTCCGCACACCCGACCTTCCACATCCAGGTCCAGCACACGCAAGGGCCCCTTTACAACCCACACCTCACACACACACACACACACACACACACACACACACACATACACACACATACACAAACACACATACACACACTCACAGAGTAGTGGAAACCATGGCCCCAACACCAACAAGATGGGATAGCTAAGAAGTCTTAGAAAACGTTGCTAGAGAAGACATAAAAAGATTTTGAAGTACCCTGACCCATATAAAGCTCATGGCACTGATGATTTTTTTTTTTTCATAAATGCCGAGGGAATGTGCAGATATACTCGACAGGCTCAAGAGCAAAGAGTAGCGGCAAGGGAATGAAAGAGGGCAAATGGCGTACCCATCTCTAAGAAAGGAGATCGAGAGACTGTACCGAAGTCAGACTAGTCTCCCTAACAAGAATGATCAGAAAAACACTGGAAAAATAAATAAATATATATATATGTGTGTGTGTGTGTGTGTGTGTATATATATATATATATATATTTTTTTTTTTATACATATTCGCCGTTTCCCGCATTAGCGAGGTAGCATTAAGAACAGAGGATTGAACCTTATAGGAAAAATCCTCACTTGGTCCCCTTCTCTGTTCCTTCTTTTGGAAAAGTGAAAGCAGGAGGGGAGGATTTCCAGCCCCCTGCACCCTCCCCTTTAAGTTGCCTTTTATGACATATAGGGAATACGTGGGAAGTATTCTTTCTCCCCTATCCCCAGGTAAAACGTCTAAAGTAAACCATGGAAAGGTCTGTCGGGCCTGGATGTGGGTAGGGAGCTGTGGTTTCCTTGCATTACACATGACAGCTAGAGAATGAGTTTGAGTGAATGTAGCCTTTTTTAGTCTGTTTTCTGGTGTTACCTTGCTGACACGAGGGGTGGCGATGCTGTTTCCTGTGGGGTGGGGTGGCGCAGGAAATGTATGAAGGCGAGCAAGTATGAATATGTACATGTATATATATGTATATGTGTGTATGAGTATATATATGTATGTATATATGTATATGTTGATATGTATATGTATGTACATGTGCATGTATGTATATATGTGTGAGGAATAGGATGTATTTAGGGATGCAGCGATGGCATGTACAAGAGATACATGTGCCATGAGAAAGGTGGGAGGTGGGCAGATTAGAAAGGGTAATGAGTGGTGGGATGAAGAAGTAAAGTTGTTAGTGAAAGAGAAAAGAGAGGCATTTGGACGATACTTACAAGGAAGGAGTGCATATGACAGGTAGATGTATAAGAGAAAGCAGCGGGAAGTCAAGAGGAAGGTGCAAGGGTTGAAAAAGAGGGCAAATGAGGGTTGGGGTGAGAGAATATCGTTAAACTTTAGGGAGAATAAAAAGATGTTTTGTAAGGAGGTAAATAACATGTAGAAGATGAGAACAAATTGGAACATCGATGAAGGGGGCAAGGGGGGAAAATGATAACAGTTAGTGATGGAGGGAGGAGGAGATGGGGTGAGTATTTTGAAGGATTGCTGAATGTGTTTGATGATAGAGTGGCAGATGTAGGGTATTTTGATCAGGGTGGTGTGCAAAGTGAGAGAGTCAGGGAGAGTGGTTTGGTGAAGAGAGAAGAGGTGGTGAAAGCCTTGCGGAAGATGAAATCCGGCAAGGCATCAGGATTGGATGGTATTGCAGTTGAATTTATTAAGACGGGGTGACTTGTGTTATTGACTGGTTGGTAAGAATATTTAAAGTATGTCTGGATCATGGTGAAATGCTTGAGGATTGGGAAAATGCATGTATAGTGCTATTGTACAAAGGCAAAGGGGATAAAGGTGAGTGTTCAGATTACAGAGGTATAAGTTTGTTAAGTATTCCTGGAAAACTGTATGAAAGGGTATTGACTGAGAGGGTGAAGGCATGTACAAAGCATCAGATTGGGGATGAGCTGTGTGGTTTTAGAAGTGGTAGAAGATGTGTGGATCAGGTGTTTACTTTGAAGAATGTAAGTGAGAAATATTTAAAAAACAGATGGATTTGTATGTAGCTTTTATGATAGGGTTGATAGAGATGCTTTGTGGAAGGTCATAATAATATATTGTGTGGGAGGTAAGCTGCTAGAAGCAGTGAGAAGTTTTTATCAAGGGTGTAAGGCATGTGTATGTGTAGGAAGAGAGGTTGGTTCCCAGTGAAGATTGGTCTGTGGCAAGGTGGTGTCCCCATGGTTGTTTAATTTGTTTATGGATGGGTTGGTTAGGGAGGTGAATGCTAGAGTTTTGGAAAGGGGGGAACTTTACATTCTGTTAGGGATGAGAGGGCCTGTGAAGTGAGTCAAATGTTGTTCGCTGATGATATGGCACTGGTGGATGATTTGAGTGAGAAATTGTTGAAGTTGGTGACTGAGTTTGGGAAAGTGTGGGAAAGGAGAAAGTTGAGAGTAAATGTGAATAACAGCAAGGATATTAGGTTCAGCAGGCTTGAGGGACAAGTTAGTTGGGACATAAGTTTATTGGAGAAAAAATTGGAGGAAGTGAAGTGTTTCAGATATCTGAGAGTGGATTTGGCAGCAAATGGAACCATGGAAGCAGAAGTGTCATAGGGTGGTGGAGGAGGCAAAGGTTCTGGGTGCAATGAAGAATGTGTGGAAAGAGAGAACATTATCTCAGAGAGCAAAAATGGATATGTTTAAAGGAATGTAAGGGTAAAAGAGATGTGTGGTAACAAAAAACAGCATGGTTGAGAGAGCAGAAGAAGGTATGTTGAAAGGGTTTAGATATATGAAAGGGATGAGTGTGAAAAGGTTTACAAAGAGGATATATGTGTCAGAGGTGGAGGGAACAAGATGCGGGAGACCTAACTGGAGGTGGAAGGATGGAGTGAAAAAGATTTTGAGTGATCAGGGACTGAACTTGCAGGAGGGTGAAAGTGTGTGCACGTGCACGGAATAGAGTGAAATGGAACGATGTAGTATACTGGGGTCGATGTATTGTGAATGTAATGAACTAGAGCATGTGAAATGTCTGTTGTAAACCATGGAAAGATCTGTGGGGCCTGGATGTAGATAAGAAGCTGTGGTTTTGATGCATTACACATAACAGCTAGAGAATGAGTGTGAGTGGATTTAACCTTTTTTCGTGTTTCCTTGCGCTACCTTACTGACGCAGGGAATGGCAATGCTGTTTCCTGTGGGCCAGGTTGTCACCAGGAAAGGATGAAGGCATGCATGTATGAATATATATTTATTTATTATACTAGATCGCTGTTTCCCGCGTCAGCGAGGTAGCGCCAGGAAACAGACGAAGAAAAAA
>JAYMFT010188435.1:0-11907 GCA_038088735.1 Panulirus argus
ATGTATATATATATATGGTTCGTCTTGGATGACACTATGATGGTTGATATACTTGTGATTTCGCTTCGCCTAATGTCTAAACGCAGGCATTTCCGCTTAGCACAAATAAAACTGTACTAAAGTTTAACCTTGTGATAAATGAACCACGAAGCGCAACTACACAAAAGGTCATAGCAACAATGAAATATATACCACTATAAAACTAACGTACGAAAAACACTATTCAATCACACTTTTAGAAAAAATGACTCTTACAAAAAAAATCAAAGGCCAAAAGCATAAGAAATGTTGATATGAAATCAATTAAAAAGTAACTGAACAATTACGAGTGTGCTTCGTAGCAAGGCCAGGCGAACCACCTCATCAATTGCAGCAACAAAAAGGTGTCCAGTAAAAAAAGAAGACACGGTTCCCCTAACAATGAGAAGAAAGGTAAAGGGGTCAGGTATACGTAATGAGCATCACCAGCCACGACCCATGAGAGCCGCCCACTGTGGTGGCCTCAAATTACCGACCATCCTGTGAACACAGTCATCCTGCCTCTACCGCGGTGAGCCACACCACACACTTATCACTGGCTCTTTTGTGTCTTGCCTCCTCTGCCCCTGGGTCTATTACAACCTCCCTCTATCCCCCAGCTGGTTCCCATCAAAATGCCCTCTCCCTCTCTGGGTCCATTACAACTCCACCTACCTCTGGATCTATTTTAACCCACCCCCTTGCCCCCTCTGGATCTATTTTAACCCCCTTGCCCCCTCCGGATCTATTTTAACCCCCCCTGCCCCCTCTGGATCTATCTTAACCCCCCTTGCCCCCTCTGGATCTATCTTAACCCCCCTTGCCCCCTCTGAATCTATCTTAACCCCCCTTGCCCCCTCTGGATATATCTTTACCCCCTTGCCCCCTCTGGATCTATTTTAAACCCCTTTGCCCCCCCCCCTGGATCTATTACTCTCCCCTCTAGTTCTTTCTCGACTCTCATCTCCCCTCTGGATCTCTCTCAACTTCTCTCTCCCCCTAACACAATTTCAACTCTCCTGTCTCCTCCCTTTTGATGACACAATCCCATCTTTCCTCCTCAGCTTTCCCAGGATTGTTTGTTTCGTCTGTTTTGAACTCTTCTTGTCTCTTTCTACATTTCCTCGGCTCTTCTAATGCTCCCGCTTTGACCATCAGTTCCAGAGTCCTTCCATCCCCTACGGCCGTCTAATTGAACTCGCCAAGACGTATGCACCTCTGGACGTCTTTACCTGCTGCCGTCTCCTCCCTCTTCCTATCCATTTGTCACATCCTCCAAGCCCTCGTCTTTTTCCCTCGTCCCATTCCACTTTTTTTTTTCCTAGCAAAATCATGCTCGTCCGTCGTTTGTATACTCCACTATCTTCCCCTTTACTTCCCTCTATCCCTACTCTTAGTTGTTCACAGCCTTTAAGATATCCATTTGCCTCATCGCTAACGTCCTCAGCGCCTATCGAGTGAACCACCACTCCTAAAAATCCATAATCTTACGGGAAAGCTCTCAATATGCCTCGTGCAACACCAACACCAACAGGTACTACGCTGAGCCCAGCCTGGAGACTAGTCGTTACAAGCGGCAGGCAGACCAGCCAAATGCCCCTCGACCTTCCAGCAACCTCCTCTGAAAAGCCAGAATATCTCCGCCTGACAAATGAAAGAAAACATGTGAATACCAGAGACGAACGAAACCTACCCAAGACATTGTTTACGTTAAGCCCCAGTGGATGCACTCAGAGGAACACTTTATACGAGTTGCACACAAAGTGTACCCAAAGTACCAAGAAGCAGTGGATTTACAGGCCTCATAAGGATACAGAGTCAACAGCTAAACTGATCCTCTAGTATGAAACGCGATATGCAAGAGGATCCCAAAACGAATCGACCGATAAACTTGCCCCATTTCTTCCCTCTCAGGGCGCCCATCCCCACACAGCACCCAGGAAACACAGCATTAAGAAGTGAATTAATGTCTAGACTGCATCCTAACCTAAATACCTGTTAAACAAGGCAAAACACCGGTTGCCCCTGAGCACCAGCGAGGATGTTGTCTCATGAGGAAACAAAAAGTTTGGGACACCAAGACAACTCTTAACCCTGTTAGTCGTCCCTTGTATCTGGTTTTGGAGGTCTTCCATAGTTCGGCCCAAGACTTTCCCTTACCTTACATACAGCTAATTTACTATGGCTTTGGGAGGTCTTCTACCCCCAAGAACTCGTTCTGTGACCCTACCTTACCTATCGCTACTATATGATGGCTTCGAAGGTCTTGTACCCTCAACAGCTCCGTGCGGAACCTTACCTTACATATAGCTACCATACGTTGGTCTCGGAGGTCTTCTACCCTCACAACTCGGTCCGAGGTCTAACCCTACCATACGATGGCTCCGGTGTTTCCAGCCTCAACAGCTGAGTCTGGGACCAAGCTGTCGTGTTGCTCCTCAGCTTAATCAGGCTACTGGACGCCGCGGCCAGTAAGCCTTCACATTAGAACAACTGAACCAAAGCGTCAGTCGAGCGACGGAGGTAAAAAAAAAGAAGATCGGGGTTGGGTGGCTTGACGAACTCATGGGGGAAAAGAGCCTAACGCCTTGGACACGACGATGCCATCCTTGAGCATCACGTCGCGACCCTTGGGTACGGCGACAGGCTATCATACCTATGGGTCGTGCGGTCCTGTTTAATGATCACACAGTCGTGCTGGAGGTCTTGATTAAGAAGGTGAGTCATGAGACGCCATATCGTCGCTTGATACTTCCTCGGCTGTCGTTAAGCTGTCTAGCGTTCCTGATGCTAAACGCAGCGTCAGGCAAACGCCATCTTAAGACTGAAGTGTGAGGACACGATCATATTTGATTCTCATAGAAGTTTACCATCGTATTTTCTCAAATTTAGACTTTCTAGTATTCCCAAACCTGACTTGGCAATGACAGTTTACGAACTCATGATGTGTGTGTGTGCGAGTGTACCTTTGAGGGAAGGGTTGTACGTTTACATTGGTGTGCTTGTGTGCAATGTATATGAACGACTTCTTTTTTTTTCTTTTCTTTTTTAAACTCATGTCGAGGGTTCCAGTCACATGCAAAAAAGCCCTCACTGAGCTCAAGGCAATCCTTCCAGGAACCATGAATGTCTAGGTAGAGGAAAAAATTAATCCAAAAGTTTCAGAGAAGGTGGATAACTTGCCTTAGGAGACATTTGTAGTAACGATAAACACGAGAAGGTAAACAGTTTCAACGCCAGACTTAGCAGGCAGCGTAGGGAAGGAAACGTATCACAATGGCCCAAGTCTGAGTTTAGGACTGTTATATTGAGACACATTGACTTGCTGAGCATTGCGTGGTCATACCTAATGCCATAAGCACACAACAGGAGAGGTGTTACGAGAAGACACCAAAGTATGCATACAGAAGAATGAAGAGTTAATAACTAGGCGTAAGGGAAACGGGAATAGTTGTAGATTCAGATAAGAGTCGAGTTGCATTGTTGGATTGAGCATTTAATCGTAGAATCACAGGAAACAACCTGACGTACAACATCGTGTTAATTAAGAAGTAGAATATCCATCTTCCAGTTATTTCGGTAATTTCATCTCGGGCAATTCATGTGCTATGCTTTACTGTGTTTATCACAATTTCATCCAAGCAGTCAAGGAACTGAGAGAGGTAAGAAAGATTTTCCCGCCCTGAAATAATATTGTCCTGTGTTCATTATTCGATTCCATAAATTTACATCTTAAGACTCGCAAAAATTTCAGCAATGTGCAATGTCAGCAGTGCTGTCGGCCGGTAATGTTTTCGTGTTTCCTTTGCTTACTCCACTGTAAAGTGAGGCGATATGAGTCGGTTTTAGATTCTCGGGGATGATGCCAGAATACAAATGTTTTCTATAGAGAATATTTAGTGCTCGTGCAGGAGGTGCTTCGCATTTTTTTTTAAAGAGCCAGAGTTCCAGAGTCTGCTCCAGGGACAGAGTGTACGGCCACGTTCTCAGGTGCCGCGTCAAGCTCCTGTGGGGAGGTGGCGAGATTTGCTAGGTGTAACACGTGAAGATTACTGCTGCCCAATTGTAGTATCTCATTCATCTGCTGACATGCTCTTCTCTGCTTTCAGTGGGCCACTGGAGTTTTTGGTACTCGATTTGCATTTTGCATATGAATAAAATGTTTTCACATTATTTCAATGAAAGATATTTCTTCATTCTCCCGGGTCTCGCATAACATTTTCAGTTTGGGGTCTATGTCCATCAGTTTGTTTGACAGATTTTCTCTTCTTTACTGGCTGAAGCGTGACACTTTTTCTTCATAAATCAATGAATTCTGTAACAGCGCAGGAGACAGAACAGAAACCTGAAGGACACCGCCGGTTAAAGAGGGAAAAGCTGAACCATAAACAGTTCCGGGAACAGGCCGAAAAGAGCAGCAGGTGGATAAGGAATGTGAGAGAGACGAATGTCCGGAGAGGCAGCTTAGAAATCACACCTCATTGCCGTCCCCTTGTCAAAAGCTTTCAAGATACCAGGGGCTGACATAGGACTGTCACGCACCCAGTCAGGTTAGTAATATTCTTTCCTTAGTAACAGATGTTACTGCCAGAATCCTTACGGAATTAACTATAGCGCTTGGGCAAGACTTTACCCGTGCTACTCAACGCCTCTAACGACCAAGGAAAACATACTGAACCAAGTTGAAAGGATTTGCATAGCTTCTCAAAAATGAATTCTTCGGAAATATCTCCCCACTTTTATTTTACATGTTATATATATTATTGCATCAAGCAAGGTTTACGTTGAGCCACACTGGAAATGTTATGCACTGGCGTATAAAATAGGGCGAAAAAATAAAATCACAGTTACCTCTAAAATTTTGGAGATTTGACAAATTTCATTTTCATATACTGGCTCTCTGCCCAGCCGGAGGAGGAGGAGGAGGAGGGATGAGGCTGGCGAGAATTAATGGACGGACGCGCGAACGAGCCGAACAGGTGGTCGTAAGGTACAATTTTCAATTTAGCTTCTCTCTAGTTCAGCAGCGAAGTAAGTAATTAGGAGGGATATTGATGGCGCGCGCACACACACACAACCATGCGGTGGTTCATGTCTCCCCTCATGCTACCACCATGCAATCATCAACTTATCAACCATCATCAACACACGCCAAAAAAGACAGCACCATACGCCACGCCTCAGACCACCACAACAGCACCATACACCACATCCTACCACACTACCTGCAAATATACCACCACATATCACACCATACCACAAGAACAATGTACAACTCACCCCACCACACCATCACCACTATAGTACCACTCATCACACCACTATACCCAACAGCACCGCACACAAACGCCTACCACAACACCTTCTACCACACCCCACTACACAATCACCCATCACACAAAAAAGCACCAAACACCACATCCCACCAAACCAGCACCACAATGGTACCAAATACGACAGCCCAGCGCAGCAAGGGCGGCTGGAGGGCAGACACACACACACACACCTACCGGCCTCAGCCTGGAGCAGGCAGCCTCCCGTTACTCGGCCTTCACTGTCCAACCCAGCCGGATGGGCCTTGACCCCGCCTCGCTACCATCGCTATAGGACGGCGGCACCACCTGGCCTGGCCTGCCGCCTCTGAACCCCATTCTGGTCTCTCGTCTCATCAAGGAGGTAATAATTCCACGTGCTTCAGCGTCTGACATCAGCCCCCATCGCTTCTCGAAGGTTATTTGTCTCAAATACTATTCGCCGTGTATGGCAAACGGTCAACCACCTCATCGCGTCAACGAAAGTTATGCGCGGAAGTCTACTTGCGACAACTCATGACGCAAATGTGACGTAACAGCATCAACAGACGAGCTGGACGACGTGGAGATCGGAGCGTCTGATAAGGAGTCGTGTCGCTTTACCGTCCTTACGTGCGGGGTGCAGGTTGTGTGGTGTGGTCAGTGTCCCACTACCACACTTACATGTGGTGGTGTAGGTTATGCGGTGGTGAAAGTTCCATTACCACTCACATATGTGGGAAGCAGGTTGTGAATGTCTCTACCACACTTCCACTTGGTATGCAAGCTATGCGGTGTTATATGTCCCAGTACCACACTAACACATAGTAGGGTATGTGGCAGTGGTCAGCCTGCACGTGTGACTAACACGTGGTATGGTGTGTATGCATGAATGTAATGGACAGCCGTTACACTTGCATTATACTGTCTTAAAATAATCCTAAAGCCGGGCGAGTATACCTGGTAAATACCTGGTGAAGCGAATAAACTTCCCTACTATGGAAAAAGTGTATCAAACTGTAGAGTCCGCGGCCACCATCCCCGTACCTTCATATCTGGGCAAACAACACTTTCTTGAAGGCGTCCATACGCTTCTCTGCTCCGGCCTTGACATCTTCCAAGACGCCGAAGTTAATGTTACGTTTTCTATCGTACGTAACTACTCCGCCTCTTAATCCAACTCGATTTATCACGCACGATCCACCATACACCCCCCTCCCTTACGGGACCAGCCGCGGGTGCAGACACAGCATCAGGCCTTTCAGTACCTGCCTGGTGTGTATAATGAACTCTTGCATCTCAGTCCTGGTAACGAGTGTCTTCATTATCTCTAACCAGCTTCAGCACTCTCCAGCTGTTGCTACCATCGGTACTGAACATTCTACGCTTCAGCTCGGACAGAGTCCAATACGCCGGGATAACGCTAACGCTGAAAGGTGTGCTCGTCTCTGAGTCTCTCTTACCTTTTTGACACCTAACTTAACGGTATGTCGGTGGCGCAACAGATGATGCTTCACGTACACCGAGCGATAGGCCCTGCGTCCCTACAGACTCTTGATTTGTGCTAGCATCACCGGCGAGCTTGTTGTGCACCTTCTGCTCTCTTGTGAGCGACAACGTAAAAGATTACAGCGATAGACACTTCCTCTTTCTGAGGTATGATCAGGTTCGCCTGTCTTGGCTATTCCTGAAAACCCTCCATTGATCAACACTTATGTACCTCGGGTCAGCCTCCTACATTCCTGACTTTCTATTGAGCGCCACACTCCTAAGAACCCTCCTAGGATACCCCTCCCAAACACTACAGCTTCCCAGCACCCGCCCCTTCAACCAACATTCCCAACAGCGCTCCAACAAATCCCTCCCAGACACACGTCCCTCAAGTCAACAGTCACGAAAGATATTCATAGCTTCCACCCCCCGACTACCTGGACCTTGGTCTCAAATGAATTCAATTTCCCTCACGGCGGATAAGCAGTGTGTACCATCTCCGGTGAACACCAGAGTCCCTCCCAGAGGCACACTGCAAAACTTAGACTGATATATTTGCATATCCCGAGTGTTTCCGACAAACAAACGCGAATGATACGTTAACCCTTGCGTCACCCGTTACGGTTCCCGAAAATCTCAACAACGTGCTGTTGTCGTTGTTCCAACTGTGAGGATATGCAAGGGTGTGCGTGACCCGTTCACTGGCTTCGGGTAAAGTGCTTTCGCAACCAATACCCTTGATTTGTTGATGACAGAACGTAATCTAAGTTGCACCCCTTTCAAGCTCATAAGCCTTGCTTAGTCGGTGTAGATGACCTGAGTGGTGTAGTTATCTTTAAGGAATGCTTTAATCACATCGGAGACCACGCAGCGTAACAAAGGCTCGTTCGCCTCGTTCTCGCACATGGGTGTCAGGGAAGGGGTCACTTAACCTTGATTGTAAAGTCTTAATTATGATAGTTCAACTCATTCAATGTTTATCTCACAAACTTAAAACTCTCTGTTTATAACACCGGAGTTCTAATCTTCTATCCTGTGGATATATAAAGCTCTTGCCCGTGGCGCTCCTGCATTTTGCTAAAAGCACGGCTGCAACCGAATGCTCACGATGCACATGACGACCCGGGCCTACTTGTCAACGGCCGTCTCTCAATCTGAGGGCACAAAGGTGACGACCCATCCAAGTGGGCGCACCAACCATGAAGTTGCCGAAAATCTACGCTTAGTACGTGACCCTACTGTTGTTCAGCCGTTGACTAAATGCTAAATCTTACTGCTGCTCCTCTGTTTCGTTCCACACGATGCTGCCTCACGTGCACGTTCACATCCGCTGGAGAAGCACCACAGTGATGGAAGCGGGTCTTTCATTTTGCATACAAGCGGAAAAATATTCAGCTTCTCTTGACTTCAAAAACCCAGCTGTTTGCGCCTCCTCTGGTTGCTGATTGGTATACAAACTTTTCACTTCTAATCCATTTATCTATTTTTTTTTCATCTCGTCAACCTGGACCTCCTTTCAGTGTGAGAGGCAGTGGGAGTGGTCTAGCGGCGGGAGTCTCATGAAAGTTATCTCAATACAAAGTTTTGCTCCAGCTTGTTTTTGCATCGTCTGTCACTGGTATGTGCTATCTGCATATTTGTAACGTTTTGTTTTTTTACTACGGATAGCACCTTCCAACGCGACCGTGCGACCTTTAAACAAGACGGTACGACCCTCGGGTATGTTCGCTTGGCAATAAAAAATCAATCTTTGGGGGTCGGGTGAGAGGCCGCCGTGCTTACGGTTCAAGTCGCAAAAGGCCGGGCCATCATTGTCTTCGAGAGACGTAACGTCGCACTCACGGACAGGTGCCATTCGCGCCAAACAGTTAGGTCAAAGGCCAAGCCGGTTCACCCAAGAGTCACACACCATCGTTCTCACGGGTCGTTACCGACGCGCTCAAGGGATCTACCAAGGCGTAATGGTTATGTATTGCTAACAGCTTCCTCATCAGTGCAAATAAATGCTTGATTCCCCCCCCCCCACCCACCCCCATTCATTGTGTCCCACGTGGGACTGTGTCTGCACATGGACCACGATGTACCGCACCACATCACCTCGTGAGATGTGTGTTGGAGGACGAGGTGAGGTGTGTGACGACCATCGTTCCCCTTTACCACAGCAGTAGGTGTGTTTTGGCTGCGAGGCGACCAACTGTGTCTCACCATTACCCACCATCACCAACACCCCTACCATCACCCGCTACCGTTACAACTATCTCTTACCCCTCGTAACCATCACCACTCACCACCACTACAACAACCGCCGGGCTTAACCACCTCTAGACCAGGTTCATCTGTTAGAACTCATCATGAGAGCAGCTCCACCAGGCGCAAAGTCGTAGCCATGATTCCCCTTACGTCAACGAAGCCACGACCTCACGTCACTAGCTTCCCTTTTTCACCATGCTTCGGTCGGTCGCCCTATCTGTTCCCCGCGGGTTACCTTCTCCAACACGGTTGAAAGTTATACCACAAGGTCCCTCTCCCTCTCTCTTGGCCAAGATGTCGTGCGACTGGTTGTAACCCAATAGTGACCACCACACACCGCCTCCAGCCACACCCCATCAGCTTAATACGGACTCCTCCACACGCACACTCGTGGTTAGTGCTACTAACTACGATTTACGCATGGGTAGGCCCGGGGTCGAATCCCGGGCGTGGAAGTCGAAACCAGCCAATCCCAGCTGTTCTATCTCCCCTTGAAGCTGGTCGACAAATTGCTTCCTGGCTTAAGATGGGGTGTGCAAGTTAGTGCATATGCACATAATATTGTAAGGACATAGTACATAAGAGACGGGGCAACAATAGCATAATCTTCGCCCCCCCCCTCCTTCCCTCACAACTTTAACTAACAAATAATAATCAGAGATGAAGCGAGGCCCCATGAAGGTAGAAACAAGTAATTACGATCACGCATACAATGCTCATGTTCCTGATGCAGTCCCTGTGCTAAAAGAATGCGAGGTGACATTTGAAGCCTCTTGAAATACTGTTCAACAAGTCCTTTACGAAAAATGTAGTTCCAAGTGTATGGAAGAAGGCAAATGTCATGCCTATATTCCAGAAATGTTTTCGGAAAATAACGCTGAACAGCTTATCAGTCTCCCTAACAAGTGTGGTCGGTAAAATGCAGGAAAAGATAACCAGAATGTAAATGGTTGACTACTTGTCAAGGAGAAACTGCTTAGCTTGGATCAAAGAGATGAACGAGTGGATTGTATATTCCTGGGGAGCCAGAAAGCTTTTGAAACTGTGCCACATCCGAGATTCATTAAGAAGCTAGATCTACATGCAAGAGTTAGGGGTAAAGTTCAGATCACAGTGGGACGGAGCAAAAGACGCAGGTTTGAGGAATCCTTTTGCGCTACCACATACGGGGTGGATATGGAGTGCACTACATATTTGCCGATGATTTCGGCGCAGATCAAATCAATCTCGAAGTGGGCTACGGTCACCAGCGGCGTGCCGTAGGGCTCTGTTTTGGACCCAGTGCTATTCTTGGTATAGCAAATAGTTGCTGATGATGCTAATGTCATGACAGAAGTAGAGAATAACGACGATTGCACCACCAGATTACAAGGGGACATGGACGAACTCTAAAGCTGGTTCAGTCCCGGAAACTGCAGAGCAGTGAGGACGAGACAGTGAAAGAAAGTCTCGTCGCAGTTGTCACCAAGCGGGAAAAGGTCTACAGGAATGTGAGTGGAAGAGACCTACAATAGGAGTCGATATTGTGCCTAACCTGTCGCCACAGCTCCACATCAGGAAAACTATAGAAGAGGCAGACTGTCTCCTGGTATATATTAGCATCACATTAAAGTCGACATTTAAGGAAATTCCTGGTTAACTGTTTACATCATTATTACAGCAGAATCAGCCTACGATTCTGAAGTCTTGTCGACACACCTGAAGAAGCATAAAGAATAAACAGAGAGTGTCCAAGGATGGGCAACTAAGATATGGTGCCGTATTTAAGACATCTGAGCCACAAGTTTGTTCATAACGTGGGAAGAGAAGTGACCTGTATTTGTGTAATTGTGGCGGATGGTTGTAATGGACAAGCAATGAAGCAGTATTCATGCAAGCGTTCAAAAAGTTACTTCATGATAATGAGAGTTGATGAAATGACGCAACACGAATTCAGTACCCTCTCCCCGATCATGGAAAAACAGGTCATTAAACACACACTTACACACAAGAAACGTAAAGACGGACACGCACATGCACACAGGCGTACAAACACGTACACTGTGTGTGTGTGTGTGTGTGGAGGGAGAGCCGCCCGGCTCGGCACTGTGCCACACAAATGACCCATAAATTAGAGCTAATTAGCCGGATCATTTCCCCGGCCGGAGTGCACAGTTCCGGAGGCCTGGAGGGCGGCAGCGGCCCAGGCGTTGTATAAACAGTGTCATTAACTCGCTCATGAAGCAGTCAGCAGTGGCAGGCCATACCTGAGTTAACAGCAATCTATTATCGGAGCTAAAACAACGCTAATCTTCGCGGGGTTACAGCAGTTCAAATGGGAATTTTACAGCTGGCAAAAAATGAATCTGACAAAAATAATAAGCTCTTTGTTGGATTACATTTCATTGGTGTTTTTAGTAAAAATTATATTTGACTAGTATCCAAGCTAAGATAATTATATTTGATTTTCTTTTGTTCAGTGACATAAGTTTGGGTACTGATGTCGGAGAAAAGGTGAGTGAGACAGAGACAGAGAGAGAGAGAGAGAGAGAGAGAGAGAGAGAGAGCGGATGTAGCAACAGAGACGAGCCTTGCCTGTAGGGTGTCTCTAACAGCTTATGGCAGTGTTGGTCTTGCGAACACCCGCCGGCCGACGCTGCAGGTGGATGACGCGGCAAGATGTGCGACCCAGAGCCCACAGACGGGAGGACCCTCGAACGGCCAGCCACGGGCCAAGTAGTTACCACCAGCCCTGGGCCAAGTTACCACCACCCCGGGACAAGCTGCCACCAGCCCCGGGTCAAGCTGCCACCAGCCCCGGGTCAAGCTGCCACCAGCCCCGGGTCAAGCTGCCACCAGCCCCGGGTCAAGCTGCCAC
>JAYMFT010188446.1:0-11907 GCA_038088735.1 Panulirus argus
ATATATATCCTCTGTAGGGTCTGTCTTCACCCTAATGCTCTGCAGAAAAACACAGCCATTCCCCTGGCTACCCCCGTTCGATACGAGATACCAACGTGCCTCGCGATAGAAAAATTGGCTGACCAGGAGAGGCATCGTGTTTTGAGTTGTAACAGTTCTGCCGGTTTGGTACGTACCGCCAGGCACACGGACATCTAGCGATACCTTTTCAGAAAGTCTACCCCCCCCCCCTTGAAAGTGCCCTGGGGAGAGAGAGAGAGAGAGAGAGAGAGAGAGAGAGATTTACCCAGCAACTCAGGTCTGATGGCAAGGGGAAGAGGGCCAGGCAGTGAGCGGGGTAGGTATTTACCTCCATAGCACCACGTAGGATTTCCCTCCAGAAGTTCTCGTGACGACCTGTCCATATGACCTGCTGTAAGGCTTGGTCAGCGTTACAGATCCTTTGCCAGGGGCGTTTGGTGTGGGGGCAGGTCCACCACTTCTAGCAGGAGAGAGGTAGTGTGGGCCGTGTGTGGGTCAGTATCAACTCTCCGAGTCCGTTTTCATGTAAGATGTCTGGCGTTTCAGTAACGACCAAGAAAGGACTTGCGAGTCTTTGGTACTTCGTCGCACAGTACCTCAGGGTGACAGCGTCCTTAAACCAAGGAATAATGGCTCATAAAGTGACATCCATGAACCATTGTGTGATGTATGAGAATGCCCATTACCACATGCACACACACACACACACACACACACACACACAAGTATGACAGTGATCTACAATTTCTACATTACCCCGTCCCTTTCATCTGCCGCCTTAGTCTTGGCTCTCTGAATACATCCAGGAGGAGAGTGGGAGCCGCGTTTCTAATTAAACGTCTCAGCACAGCTACCCAGCCGGAGGAACGCAGGGTGCATTAAAGCTTCAACGTCCTCTCGCACACGATGTAGAGGATCTTGGTGTAATTGAAACCTATTTATCTTTTAAATACGTTTTGATATACCGTGTGTTGTTAATAAGGAAACAGAGAGGAAATGGTAAGGAATTATAGGTTTTATAGGAAAAGTACTTTATATATATATATATATATATATATATATATATATATATATATATATATATATATTATAGTCACAGTGAAAGTAGGCCTGGTTATGATTATTTTATAGCAAGCAGGAAACATGTTGCAGGAATCTGTGTGTGGGAAAGACTTGGGAGTTGACATTGTCGCCAAAGTCCCACCTGGGGAGAATTTTTCAGGAGCCAAACTGTCTGCTTGCGTATAACAAAGAAGCTTTCAAATTCTTGGACAGGGAATCATTTAGCAAGCCGTTCACATCCTACCTAAAGCCAAAACTACAGTAAGCTTTTCAGTTTTGATCACTGCACCTTAAGAAGCGCAGTAAGCAAGCAGAGAAGGTCCACAGGATGGCAAACCAGAGACTAAAGGCTTTAAATTTGCCTGCCGTGGAAGAGAAAATCTGTAAGTTTTTAAAATAAGTATGTAAGAGAGATCGGTGACCTGTACAGTGAAAAATTCTTTGGATAATGTAGGGACAGAAGTACCAGAGGACATAACATGAAGCAAGATTTATTGAAAAAGATGTGAGGAAGTGCTTTTAAGGTATAAGAGTGGTGAGTGAATGGAACGAAATGACTAAACACATGATTAACGCAATCTGCATGAAGAAATTTAAGAAACTGTACGACAGAGAATGTTCAAGTAGTGAGGCCCTCTGAGAGTGGAACTCCTGCACCGTACAGTACACATAGGTACACCCACACCCACACTCACACCCACACAGACAGCAAACCGGCCATGACACTACCCAGGAGAAGCATAACTCATGGCTTAAGACTCTGAGGGTCTCCATCTCTGCAGATCTGTCTGTCTATCTGTACAAATTAGGGAAGGGAGTAGTACATGCAGGGAACCCTTCATGAAACATCTCTCATATATAACCATCCAATGTGGAGACTGAGCCTTAAAAATAGGGGCGAGGAGAGAACACCTGATTGATTGTTTTTTTTTTTGTCTTAATAGAAGCTAATTTATTGTGCACTCCTACCCATCCTGTGGGGGGCGGCGCAAAAGGGGGTACAAAGTGCACGAAAGGTCCAGGTACTGGTTGGGCCTGTGACTGAAATACGTCATAGATTACACAGTGAGAAAAGTGGTAACATGGTTTGGGCAACACAATGAATCCCTTGGCAATTAACATGGCCAGTAAGTGTTCACATTTGTTCTCTTGTCTTACGCATGTTGGTTACGCACGTTGGATTTACAATAAGCAAAATTATGATACTTTTCAAGCATCCGAGATTTCAAATCCGATGTGAGGACTGTTGCCAAAGTCAGGATACTAGTATTTTAGATTATGGTTTACGTAAAGTATTTTTAATCAAAAAGATTTGAACTGATATAATATGAGTCAAGAAGTATAGAAATTCAGTTCTATAGAGGAATGAAGCAGTAACTGTTAAACGAATCTATTGTTAATTGGCAACTGTGTCAGCTGACGTGACTAGCAGCTTCAAAGGATGTTATTGTTTGGACAAAGAGGACTAACGAGCTATACACATAACACCATCCATTTCTAAGACTACTCCAAGCACAGAATAGACAACAAACAATGACAACAACACTCTCGAAATACAATCCATAAGATTAAAATTACAATATCAACTACATAATCAATGCCAACATAGCTTCGCCTTCCACCTGCCCAACCTTTATAACATACCCAACACCTGTCTATATGGAAACTTCAATGTCCGATATCCTGCATGGCTCAACACCCACATCCTAGATCCTCGAAGTGAACTAACTACCCATAAATCAACAGCAGTCTCCCATCATCCTTAACCTACGCAACCTGCCAACCGGACTCCCTGTCCACCACCTCTAACGTTGATACAGCCTAGCCAGACTTTTGGAGCACACTAAACGAACTATTCTCTGGCCACAAACGTATCCTGATAATTCTACGCCTAACCCATCTATCTCACTCTGTATCTTTACCAACGAAGCCAGCAAGAAGCACATACCACAAAGACATAGAAAGAAATACTACCCAAATCTTCTCTTTACAAGTTGCACGCCTCGTATGGCAATGAAAAACAAGTTCATATACAATCGTTTACCCTCAATAGAAATCAGAGAGAAAATTCAAACTCTTAGCGACAGCATCGTTAATCTAATCACTGAAAGCCTGAATGCAAGCTGCCACTCCTTCTTTAACACCATGAACCCCAGAGCCCAAAGATCCACACTCCTAGCACCAACACATCTCCCACACATGAAGCACTGCTGGCCCACTCCAGTGACATCCTTCCACTCAAATAACACACAGGCATACTTATGAAACATAACTCAAAAATCAGCCTCAAACCAACCCCACCTCTATAAACGGGAAAGTCAAGATGCCGCACACAAAATCCACCCAGAAACAACTACTCGCCCATCCTTCACCCCAGGACACATGCATGTCACTTAAAGACCTTTAAGGACACTCCTGCAATGGGCCAGACAACATACCAGACTTTCACACGAAACACTTTAGCCCAGTTGCAGTGCAAGCGCATAAAGATATCTCCGACCTCTCCTGGCTACACAACAAACTCCCTAACATCTTGAACCTTGCCAGCAAAATGCCAACCGTTAAATCCTCCAAACCGCCCACTACCCTAACCTTCTTCCACGGCTCTTTATCCCTTCTGTCTTCAATATCAAAATTCTGAAAAAACTATCCCACAACAGAATCAAAGCAAATCTCACCTTCCATAGAATTTAATTCGTATACTTCTTCACTAACACTATGAAAGTCAGTTGCAATATCTTCTCGTTTTTGATGACAATAATAAAACTTTATGATGACAATAATAAAACTATCATTTCAAATATCAGTTTACTGACTGTGGCAACACGTCTCACGTTCCATTTAAAATCTTTGGTCTTCTCGCCCTCACTGTGTGGCTACTGAACATTTCAGAACAATTCATTTGATAATATCGTCACGTCAAAGGCCAAATGCGACTGGTCCCACTTACTGTTAATTATTCTTCCAATAAGAGCTTGTCCTCGTCATGACTCGCATCAGACTCAAAAGAACAACCAATTACACCGACGCAAAAAAAGTCTCAGTTTGTAAGTGTAATTGGTTAATCCGAATTAAAGACAGAGCCTCGCACGAAGCAGGAGCCGGCAGACCCATGCCCTTCGCACCGCTACAGATGGAAAGCACATCTTTACAACCTTTGGATTTTCATTTCTTCCGTGTGATAAAAAGAGAATCTAGCCTTTTAATCACGACGGTTCTGCCCTCGAGCACGACGGTACGGCCTGTAAGTATGATGGCCTGCCTCTTGACCCATCTCGCTGGGGTCAGGTCATAGGCCACAGCGTTATAGCCAGGGGTCGTGCCATTTTGCTCACGGGTCGTAACCTAGTGCTCAAGGGGTCGTACCGTCACGCTCAAGGGTTGCACAGTCGTGATCCGGGGGCGTACCGGCTTGCTCTAAGGTCGTACTATCGTTCCCCAAAGGGTTAATAATGTCTGTGATCATCCAGGAGACATGAGTTGTTCACGCCTCACACCACATGTGAGCCACATGAAGGAAATTGCAAAATTTAGAGCCTCTATAGACAACAGTGTTACACGGTCAAGTTCTACAGGTGCTTCGGGAGAGGCCATCCCTCACCTTGCAGAACCACACACCTGAGCACTGCACCCTCGATGCGTTCACGTCCTCCCTCCCGTAGGCTAAAGCCAGGGAAAGGGAGACATAGCTACCGTCATATCTCTTTCCTTCTGTACAGCTCACGCGAGAACTCTCCCTCATCCTCCCCGAGCTGCCAGTTCTATCTATACACCATGCACAGCAGTATGTGAGAGCATGTCCTTCTGGTGCATACAGAAACCTTGAGTTTGTGCATTCATAAATGCCCTACACCCTTTCTGACCAGTTCTACCTTAAACTTCACTTCCTAAAGTATTCCCTTAACTTCTGTCTCCAGTATTCCAAAACTTCCTCCTGTTTGTACTTTAAGAGACAGTGACCTTCACATTTCTCTGTCTAAGGTAAGCTTAAGCTTATTTTCCTCAATCTTAGCTGTACCGCTCGGTTATCCATGTGAGATATGAATCAACGTCTTTTTTTACTAAGCCAAAGTCCTTTCCTCAACATCCATATTAAACCATGGGCCTTTAAACAATGTCCATATTAAACCATGGGCCTTTCATCAACATCCGTATTAAACCATGGGCCCTTAATCAACGTCGGTATTAAAGCATGGGCCTTTAATCTACGTTTGTATTAAACCATGGGCCTTTAATCAACGTTTGCACTAAACCATGGGCCTTTAATCAACGTCCGTATTAAACCATGGGCCTTTAATCAACGTTCGTATTAAACCATGGGCCTTTAATCAACATCCGTATTAAACCATGGGCCTTTAATCAACGTCCGTATTAAACCATGGGCCTTTAATCAACGTCCGTATTAAACCATGGGCCTTTAATCAACGTCCGCATTAAACTATGGGTAGCGTAGTCTCGAGTTGTGAGTGAGGGACGAGAGCTGACCCTTACATCCTCCCCTCCCGCCCGGCAGGCTGCAGCATCTACGGGGGAGGCGTGGGCCTGCTGGGTCTGGTGTCCATCGTGACGCTCTCCTGGATCGCCGTGGAGCGCCTCATCGTCATCCGCACGTCGTCCTCGACCTCCAAGTGGCGCATCACCCGCAAGAAAGCCAGGAAGGTGCGTAGCATAACTCTCTCCTTCCCTTGTTGGAGATCGACTTCACAACACTTGGTCAGTAACGACGCCCTCACGGGATATCATGTCACCCATTTCTTTATTCTTTTTTCTTTCTTTCAGCTCATTATCGTCATCTGGCTGTACTGCACCGCCCTGGCCCTACCTCCGTTCTTCGGATGGAGCGCCTACGTGCCCGAAGGTAAAGTGGTTCACTTGCATGGCGCGACACGTTTTTAAGAATAAGGATTTTCCCTTTCATGAATATGATATATTGTTGATATTCCTGAGGGTGAGAAGTATCGCCAACAATATACAACCTCTGTTCCTGAGGGTGAGAAGTACTGCCAACTTACACTGCCCTTGTCCCTGAGGGAGTTGTTGTTGTTTGAGATTAAACCTCCCTACAACTCGGGAGGTGCGGGCGCTACGCTCTAGGGCGGCCCGCCGGTGGTGAGGGACCTAAGCACTGGGCCCTTGTTCCTTGGGGTATGAGGTATTGCATACTTATACAGCCTTGTTCATTGAGGCGAAAAGTATCGCCAATACATACAAACTTTGTTCCTGAGAGTCAGAAGTATCGTAAATAAATAATACACCCACTGTTCATGTGGGAAACATGGATCACTTGACCGAAAGTGACGCTCGCAAAGATGGGAAGGATTATAATGAATATGTATAGAGCATCGCCTTAGCAGACATAGCTAGAGATGTCACAGAACCCATGAACACAAAGAGCTTGAACCTTGAAGTTTCACACGAAAATTTATATGAAATTTTCGAACCCGCATCAACATGGACGCTCGAGACGGCAGTGAAATTTGCACTGGGGAGAATTCTCCAAGGACACGCATGGAAGTTGGAGAGTCGCGTATACCCTGGGGTTGAGAGGGGAATCAAATTCTCCATGATTCACGCATTTCAGAATCAGAATCAGAATTTATTTCCATTTTACAATGGTTATTCTTTAAACATTTTACAAATAAAGACTATTTAGTACAAAGTACTAGTCCAGTGTGCTGAATATACACATACACCTGGAAGTAGCAGTATATCTCCCTTTCCCAGTGCTCTCGCCATGGACTGTCAGTTCTATCTGCCGGCCTGAACTCTGACCTTTCCCTAAAATCAATGCGTCTGAGCCTCATTATCTGTCTCCCCAAACTCACAGCGAAATCTTTGTTTTCTCCAGCCATGTCATGGAAGAGACTGCACTCGTATGTTCATGTGAACACGCACTACGTTCACACACTCACGTAAAGAATTTTCTTGCTTTGACTTAGTGCCAAGATGAGCTCCCTTCTGATAACAATATTTGATTAGTCTTTATTTCATTTATCTCTCGTTCGTATCACCGGCCCTCAGCCCATTTGTCTAACCTGAAAAATTACTCTTCTGCCCTTATATATAGGGAATATATAGTTCAGTATCCTGTCCCGTGCTGGTATCTGTGTACTGAATACATGGGGCGGCCCTTACCCCACCACTGTAGCTTGCCTCATATTCTCCCATATCTGTATAACTATTCAAATATAACTCAAGACGCTCAAGTTTTCCGAGTGTCTGTACTGTCTTCCCCAGACACCATAGCATGCGGGAGGGTGAATACCCGTTTGATCTAAATGAACCACCTCACTCACTGGTGATTCGCGCTTATCTACCTATTTCTACCTGACTCACCAGTGACTCACCCTCTTCCATCCTCAGCTGCTGGTCTCTCCCTCACTCCACCTCAGCACTCCACCCTCCGCAGCCACGGCCCCTCCATCCTCTTGCTAATCTCAGGTTCATTCTGTGCAATTTTCGGACCGAGTTTGGCTACGTCCTTAGCCCGCCTTCACACAAACGCATCTTTACCATTACAGACTTTGTGAGGCAGGTCTTCAAATACTTGACATTTGCTGATCATGCCTCAGAAATAGTTGTTTCTGAAGTTTGTTTTACCTTGAGGGTAATTTTTACTTTCTGATGTTTGGTACGCGCGGGGTCGCCGTTGGACCGTGTGTAGCATCTGCCGCCAGGACAGCAGCTCTTGCTTGGTATACCGTGAAGGGACGCAGGAGCAGTGGGTGGCTAGCTGGCTGATGAGACCTTCACAAAGCACTGGCTGTAGGCGTCCCCCGGACCATGTCAGTTGGATTGCTCCCCAGTTAGGTTAGGTGGGCATTAGGTAAAAGAGGACTGGATAACTACTGTACTATTTAACCCTTGTTGAATAGTACTTGATAGTTACTAATAAGACTGATTTGATTTGTGCCGGGAACCCAGACAAATTTATTGTGCACCCCATTACTCATCCTGTGAGCGGTAGCGCAAAAGGATTACAGGGGTCGCAAAGGGTTTTAGTCAGACCCCAGTGGGTTGATGATATTACATGCGTTACATAGTTACATAGTTTCATAAGTTAAGTTCTACCTACTAGATACAAATAAGAGTAACGAATCTGTCAGCGTGAACGGGACTGCTAGACGACAGTCTGTTAGGAGCCATGCCCGGCAGGAGAGGACGTGAGGAGGAAGGCTGAGGATAAAGTGCCTTAGCGAAAGTTAGACTCCACAATACTTGGACCCGACAACTGGCTCAACGCCAAAGAAGAAAATATATATGCGGGGTCTTCCTTAGTGACGTCTCCGATCACCTGTGTTACCGGGCGATGTGAGACCCTACTGTTTACTGTCATCAGTAAACATGTTAACTGAGATCACAGTGGTGGAGCACTTAAACTCGAGGGAACCCCCTCATTCAGACTTTTCGTATCTTCCCTAGAGAGCCTCCCGTTCTGACCGCTATTATCTTCCTCAGTAAAGAAAATATACAGAAAAGTACTCCTGCCATTGTTGGATTGTTTTTGTCTTGTGGGGTTGTGCTCTCCTGGGCGAGTAGTGGTGAGGCTGTTGTGTCCATCATGTGCTTTACTGTGCATATGATAATGGAAGATAGTGCTAACAAAACAAGACTATCATCATGATACAACAACCTAGTTATCTGGTATCACGCCACAGCAAATGAGTTATCACTGACCTCATCCTGTTACAATATTTAATCTTTTTTGTTCCTTTAGAAGGCGACAATCAGACATTTTACCATTCTGGAAATTCTGAGTTCTGAATACTGATTACCCTGTTCTTCAAACATTTACATAACAAGGAAAGAAAAAAAAAAAAAGACTATTGACCGAATGGTCACTGTGTAAAGTAAATTCAGTCCGCATAAGATAGATTGAGGGAATTCGCCCTCTCTGGGGATAGAAGGCAATAGGATTTGCTCCATTGGGAAGCTTTTACGGTTATGGATGACTTGTAACGCTATATCCTCTCTCTACGGCCATTCCCTACCTTCCCCTTGATGGTTTATGACTATAACCTCTCGGACGGTGACGTGCAGCGTCCAAGATCAGGCGTTGTGTCAAAAGTCTGATGTATTACGACCATCACTGTCGATTGATGTATGCAGGCGTATAATCAGGCATGCATGATTCTGCTACCGTAATCTCTTGACTTTGACAGCACACAATTTGTGAGATATACGGCGCACCACCTGAGCTGCATCGGGAAGGAATTACCCGAAAGAAAAAACTCAGTTTGCTGCTATTCAGAAAAAGAAGAAGAAGAAAAAAAAGGTCATGACTGAAGCGAAAGTCATTTTGAATATCTGATCCAATGTAAATATTTAGTAAGACAGGTGCCTTGCCCAGCCAGGCATAGCATGACGAGCAGTAAGTGCCGAGAGAAGGAAGGTGGAGGACTGGTTTAGACAGGCAAGCTGAAGCGATGCAATCCAGCTGACTGAAATCGAACCATTTAGAGTAATGTGGGAAGAATTACTAAAGAAATGTCGAAGGGAAAAAAATAATTCGTCCTCACAACAGTCACTAAGGTTCTTTGATGTTGGAAGAGCAGTTGGCTGCCCGGTGCTGAGCACTTAGTTCTCTCAGATCTGTGGGGTAGTAAGGTTCCAGGGTGCTCAGGCCACTGTCAGAAGAGCAGCGGAGGAGTCAGACATATAAACTGAGGCGAAGAAAACTTTGAGATAAAGAAGCAGCTGTTTACTTATCAAGCAACAGGTGACGTCTTTCAGGATGCCCCTAAAAATTTTGAAGTTAAAGTTTCGAACTCTGTCGTGGATACAGCCAAAGTCTCTGGTCAGCAAACATGGCAAACTCCTGAATGATCACCACAAAACTGTTGGCTTCTGTTGAGTTCACCTCGTCTGAACTAACAGAAAATACTCAACTAAGCAGATGCTGAAGACTCAGTATACCGTCTGATCTTCCTCAGAATACCGTCTAATCTTCCTCAGTATACCGTCTGGTTTTTCTCAGCATACCGTCTAATCTTCCTCAGTATACCGTCTAATCTTCCTCAGTATACCATCTGGTTTTCCTCAGTATACCGTCTAATCTTCCTCAGTATACCGTCTGATCTTCCTCAGTATACCGTCTGATCTTCCTCAGTATACCGTCTAATCTTCCTCAGTATACCGTCTGGTTTTCCTCAGTATACCGTCTAATCTTCCTCAGTATACCGTCTGATCTTCCTCAGTATACCATCTGGTCTTCCCCCCTATCTACCCCACAACAGGAACTACGAGAAATGGATTATCCTTTAAAGGATAAACATCCTTTAACATCACTTTGATTCCTCTGGATTTATTAACTGAGCTTTTAAACCCAAAACATTCATACTTACTGTAAAATGATGATGATTGATAATAAAAACCTGGATGAAAAGCTCCATCAAATTGTACACAGCATGTGATACGGCTCGCTGTACATGGAAAAAATAGCACGTTTCTAATAAAGAAAACCATACGAGCCAGCGTATCTAGACTAACTCTCCAGGGTCTAGATAAACCCGGAAAGTCCCGAGGACGCGCCGTTTTTCGCGCTGGCAGTCTGCTGATGTCGCATGGCTACTTTTCTGCTACAGGAACCTATAGGCGAGACTGGCCACCTGCTTTTGAATGCAGTCTTCTACACTGGGCTTAGACCGAAGCGAGAGAAGCACCTTCAACGACACAAGAGAATTCATCAATGAAGGATATAGGGATCTGGCATCTAATAATGTGAAAGAATGAAAATGAACCTATTTTCCAATCCACTAACTTCGTAATTAGTTCCGGGAAAAGACTAATTGGGAATATGCCGATTCCTAGATTCAGGATTAAAACATCCAGCTTGGAAAGTGAGAACGCTTGACAAGTGCTTATTAAAGTGGTACAGCAATCGAAGCGCTCATGGTAACGATATCACACTTATCTCGAAGGAAAAGATTATCAAGTGGAAATTTATATCGTAAGACACTTCTTTGGATAGGAAACTCGAAAGCCAGGATGAGTGCAGTCTGGTCGATGAAATATTAGATTCTGCCTCTTTTCTCATGCCTTTCATTGACACCATTACCCTGCTCATCCGAACAAGGTCAAATCAGTTCTAATATTAAGGTTTAAACATTTTTCATCAAAGATTTGTATATGATTTACATAGTAAATGATAATTGTCTTTTTCATATAATTCTAAAAAGGCGTATCCAATGTAAGGGGAAAATTTACGATACTTACCTACTTCAAAATTTGTTTGAAAATTTGTTTTGAATCTTGCAAACCGTGCGGTCCCGTAACCAGACGCTTGTGTGGTGGATACATATCAGAAAATTCTTATGAAATGAACTTATTCAGTGCTTGAAATTATGTCAAATATTTTTTTTAGCACTATCTATCGATAGATATGAAAATACAGTAAATATAGGATCACTATTATATTTGCAAGACATTACCCGAATTTTGGATTGACACGTATTTTGTACGCTCCTTTGTCCATGAAATTATTTACCGTGATTGATACGGTTTTATACCTGGATATTTAAAGATTTTGTAAATAGTTCGCATTTCATCGCTACTTTAATCAAAATGAAGTATTATTTACATGGCAGAGCTTTTGAATTGTGCATAAAGCCTTATTCTTTTTATTATACATGTAAACCTCCGTGGTGTAGCGGTTAGCCTCTCTGACCGAGACGCATTCACGGGCCGACCAGGGTCGAACGCATAGGTTCCAATCCTGGTTGCGGCAGTCGGTCCACAGTCAATTCACCTGTTCATCCACCCCTAGGGCTTGGTCAATAAAATGGGTACCTGGCTCAGGCTAGGGTATATATATATATATATATA
>JAYMFT010188457.1:0-11906 GCA_038088735.1 Panulirus argus
ATATATACTATATATATATATATATATATATATATATATATATATATGCAAAAACTTCACTTCATCGTGAAGAAATGAAAAAAATTCACTAAATCATTCTTAAGATCTATGTAAAGAAATTTCACTAACTCATTCTTAACATCTATGTAAGGATTGGTAACAATGGCGAAAGAATGTGTAAAAGTAAACATGGTCATTGAGCCAAAAATTTTATGAACGGAGCATGAACGAGACGATCCTAATGACGTATGAATGAGTGCGTAGTAAACAAAGCTTAAAAGGAGTCAGAATGAATGGGATTAAACAGCCGGCACGGTACGAGCGGCAGAGTTAAATGGCATACTTCCATTGGCGGAATTCAAAAGTTCGCGTTAAGTGCTGAAATATGAGGGAGTTTACTTTTCTGAGTTCGATCAATGAAATCTAAAGAATTCTTATAGTCTCGCAGACAGAATTTGCATTATAACCCTGAAAATACGGAGTTTTAAAAGATGCAGCTAAATTAATTGACGTTAAACTCTCGCATTTAATAGAATGAATGATGTTTTTGCGATATATTGACGGAGTTTAAAATTTCGCTGCTATTTAATAGTTTAAAAGTAAGCTTTAATTTGACGGGACTTTAAAAGCTTTTGTTTTAATTAGACGATTCATCTTCAAGGCTTGCATTTAGATGAAGGATTTTAAATGCTTGCGTTGAAATAGCGCAATTAGAAGACTTACGTTTGAATGACATATTTTAGATGTTTGTTTATGTCTGTTGAATTTAAAGGGACGGATTTAAAGTTCGCGATGGCGAGACTGATCTTAAAGTTTCGAGAATGAATGGCGGACTTTAAAGATTTGTATCAAAAAGGTTCACTAAATACCAGAATATTACAACATTTACTTGGTTTTACTTACTTACGTATATTCCCTTTTCCTGTTGAAATACTATGGAAATCTTGAATGGCTGTGAGAGGTAGTAAACAAAGTTAAACATTATGAATGGGGATATATTTAAATCACGCTTACGAGACACAAGAGCCATTTAAAAATGGCGGGTGGGTGTATTTCCCCTATGACGTCATGGCCCCTACACACGTAAACATCAGTGTTGCCATTCGGCCAAAATACTGGGATTTGTGATTTTTCTTGAGGGTTACTGGTAAAAAAATTTACGCTCGTGCTGCCCCGTCTCTTAGCTTTATTTATATAAGTACCTTGTAATAAGAGAGAGAGAGAGAGAGAGAGAGAGAGAGAGAAAGAGAGAGAGAGAAAGAGAGAGAGAGAGACAGAGAGACAGACAGACAGACAGACAGAGAGTGTATAAGTGCATACTTTTGTAGACTGTGTTGATTTGTGATGTATATGCTTTACATATGTGTGTATGTGTTTCCATGAGCATATGTATTTGGAATTCCTACCCTCCTGTATTATCACTTTCTAGAAAACGGGAACAAATGAACAAGCCAAGCTGGTGTAGGTATTTCCTCAAAGGCTCAGTCGTCTGTTTCACACGGGACAAGGCCAGAAGGTATAAAGGAAAAGAGATTTTAGCAGAAAACAGTTACAGGAAAAATAAAACAGCAAATTAATCTCCAGTTCCTTCATCAGAATTGATCAGAGTTGGAAACAAGAGGCAAATCCTCGCCATGATTTAGGTTGAGGCGAGTCCTTTGTTGCGCGGTACGCCGGGAAAAATATCTGGGTTGGCTCATAAATCCCTGGAACTGAGCAGCCACTGGGAACATTCTCTTACGTGGCCGCGTCGTAAACAGGGACGCGGGCTGAACTGTACCCCGAGTCGTCTATATGAGCGAGACACCACTTTCTCCCTCTCTCTCTCTCTCTCTCTCTCTCTCTCTCTCTCCACATACAGTCTCTCCACCTTGCACACACACACACACAACACTTGACAACATTCAACTCACAAGGCTCGTTCTTCGCAACCCTAGCTTATCCTGCGGTGAGCGCTACTTTCCCCGGTCCTGCCTCTGAGCAAAATCTCGTCGTAAGTACTCGTAAATAGGTACTAACTCTCTCTCTCAGGCATACTAAGTACCACGAGAGGCTGAAAAACAACAGCTTAATAGTCTAGAAAGAAGAGGAGAGAGATATATGGTAATATATTCAGATTAGCAAGTAGAAGGCATAAAGAACAATGTATTATATCTGAAAGCGTCTCGGGTGAGGAAGATTCAGAATTATCACAACGGAAATAATTCCTACGAATACGGCGAAAAGATATCAGACCAAATTGTAAAAATGTTGAGCAATAAAGCTGGAAGGATTTTTCAATATAACACTAGGAGGGATGAGAAACATTCATGGAGTGATGAGAAAAATGTCTAAATGAAGACTTGATATTTGGCTGAAGTCTGTAACTAATGGATATCGAACTGATAAACAATCAAAAAGAGGAGCGGCAGATAGAAACAGTGCAATTGAACAGATATGACATTCCGTGTGCGTGTCGTGCAATATCTTGTGCTACAGGGGTAGGCATTCTTTCTCTCTCTCTCTCTCTCTCTCTCTCACTCTATCTCTCACACACTGCAGGTGAGAACTCTGCAGCCATGCAACACGACGCCCTTCCCAACACGCCGACCAGCGACGCCTCCCCTTCTTCCATGACCCAGCTGTCGCAAGTCAGTCACCTGTACCGCCTGGCTGCCATCTGCCTCGCCACCTGGGTCACCAGCTGACAGAACACCTAGGACAGCACCACCTGACAAGACACGCAAGCATGGTTCACACGTTAAGCACCACCTGGCTGGGGTACATAAACATAGGTCGCCACCTAAGCACCACCTGTTTAGATACACTAACGTATGTCACCACCTGATTACTTCCTGGCTGCATACACACGGGTGGTTCACCATCTTTAGCACCAGCTGATGGGTTACCAGGCATCCTAGCCGGCATTTTAAAGCTGGTATAAGGTATTCTATTCTCAGTTAATACCATGATGGAATCGGGAACACACACACACACACACACACACGCCACCTGGGATCAAAATAATGTTTAATGTAACGTCTTGCATGCAAGAATCATTCAGTAGACAACAACTGGCCATGAATGAATACAAAGAAAGGTCGGTATACATTTCAGTGTACATTTCTGTCTTATTTTGTAAAAACCATAGGAGTGTCGTCTCACAAAATGTAGATTAAAGATTTGTCTTTATAATCTGTCTCTCATTTCTCCTCTTTATGCAAATTCTTAGGTTGCTAGTTAATGAGTAATTGAGTCCAAAAGTATTAAATCAAGTTGCTGGTGTAAACAATGTTTATTATGGCACGAAGTTTTGCACAAAATAAATGATTCTTAGTTGGATGCAGTCCAAGTACCTTTTGTGTAGCATATATTCAAGCTCTATATTTACAGCTTCCGACAGAAACAACAACCATCATATGAGGCGGCATTAGGACTTGAGTGTATGGTGGTGAGGAGGAGGTGGTCACCATCAAGCCTCACTGACGGATCCGGTGTTGTAGACAGGCACGCAGTGAGGGAGGGGAACGCCGGTAGACGCCCCTCCCTCACGCGTCCCTGGCATCGGCGACAGGCCTGTCTCATAAGCAGCCTCGACTCCCGCGTCCATTTCCACTCCCTCTGACTCCAGCGTCGCCGTAGACACGTAGGTATGGAAGGTGAATGCGTGTCTTCTGGGCGTGTGTGACATACCCCGACCGTCCCTGATACCTGACAAAGAACCGGAGGAGGTTAAAAGCAATTATTACAGACGAGGTCGGGGACCTCCGATCTCAGATCGACTCCCAGTGACGATAAAGGAGGAATTGTGATTACCTGGGTGGCTGCTGCCGTTCTGGTGGCTCACCGCAGCTCCACGGGGTGACCCCAGACTGGCGAAGGCATGGAGCAACTTTAGGCAGTTCTCGGGCGTCAGTACCAGAATGAAAAAGATGCCGACGCCCCTCAGGGCGTTGATGCTGGACGGTATGTACCACAGGTACGAGGCCCAAGACTCCGAGGGCTCGATGAAGTGCGAAGAAGCCACGAATCCTACCACCTCCATCACCCAGGTCGCCCCAGACCAGACGACCAGCTTCATGGAGTCTGTCCACCTGTGATGATGACCTCAGTGTCAATCAAGCTCCTTGGAGAATTATCATATACTTATCGCACCGGTATAGTCGTCTCATTACACGCATAGTAATCCCTTTACACCACTATAGTGCTCCTAATTATAATACCTCTGTTACACCATAATTTAGTAATATATATATATATATATTACTAAATCATAATCATCAGACACTCTAGGTACAGAACATACCTACATTATCTGTTATGCGTAAATTTACAAAGGTTTGTTTAATGACGTAAGAATATAACATCAGATACGTATAGAAACGTATATCTACAAGATAAACATGACTAGAATTTACAAAGAACGGAGTTGCAGCTGGAATGAATCAAGGAAAATGTAGCATTTTAAGGGGAAACTACTCAGAAACGTCTCGGGTTCCTGCTTTCAGTACACAGTTCCCTATACCACAGTAAGTGTTTGATTATTTGTTAGCTAAGCCACATTCTGTGTTAATGATATATGACACAACAATTTCTGCTATTTTTTTTTTACTGCATTATGTCCACACTTTAAGTACTTTTTACGATATTATTGACCAGACACTAGATCAGTTGTACACCACGTCAAAACACTTTTCTATCACACACTTCACTCTAGACCAAATACACCATGAATACAGCCCCCTCATACGCTCCACATAAACACCTTTATCCAGATAAACATTTTTGTGTATATCTCATACCCAAAACATCTGTTTCAGATAGATTCCTTCATAAATATAAACACCTAGAGATTTTCCCTCGACAGAAAATCCAATCGGAACACAACTGTGTATTTCAAGCTCAAAAGACCAACTTTCCTGAGACGTTAAAGACGAAAACACTTCCGAATGAACCACCCCAGAGCCACCACTTCCCCTAAACGACATCCCCAGACGATAACTACCCCCAAAACGACCTCCTGACATAAAGCACCCGGGAGAACCACCACCCTCTCCTGTACGACTACTACAGCCAGCTCTGCGGTTGTGATGGACGCCGAACTCACGAATTGAATGAGCGCCAGTGAGAGTAGGCTGGTGCCGTCCTGTGGCCATGGTCCTTGCTGGATCTGTTCTGAAGAGTCTGGCGCCTTGGCTCTGTGCCTTCCCGACCTGCAGGAGGAAGAGATCATCAAAGCACTGAATCGTCCTTCAAAATTTTTGCTCTATAGGTGAGATATCCTTCATTTATATCTAGACTCATAACGTTCGTAGTAGAATAAGTATCCTTGACGTGAAGGTACCAATTGTTTATATTCAGTGTTAAAGAAAGAGCTTGATTTGATGCATTACGTATCTTTGAGGCGGAATTATTATGTACCTGATCATAAGGAAGCTCATTTGATGTTCTTATTGAACCCATGTACCTCTTATGGTTGTTGCTTACATGTCTCGGTGGTACAGCGTACCTCTCATGGCTGTGTTACTCTCGTACCTCAGTGGTACAGTGTCTCATGGCTATTGCTCACGTATGCCAGTGGTACAGATGTGGTCTAGTATCCTTAAAGCTACGCGTTCGACTCTGATGAGATGATATGTTTCAAGTTATAAAATATCGGTAAACTTAGGTTTGGTTGGGCGTTGGCTTAGGGGACAGGCTTTGCTAGACTAAGTTCGATAGTGCTGGGGTCTCTTACTAAGTCAGACATGAGATGACAGATGTCATCTCGTATGCAAAGAAGATTCTATACCTTTTTACTCCATTTACCAAAGCTCTCAGATCACCTCCAACTCCTTTGTATTACTCAAACCCCAACCTCTGTTCTATCCCACGAAAAAAAAAAGTTTTGTTATCCTTTACACAGGCAGCGTTAGCACTCTACGAGGAGCCAGGTGGGCAACTCACCTGCAGAAGGGCCAAGTCTACTGCTTTTCCCAAACCGTCGAAGCTTTGCTGACCGTACACAGCGCGCAGCAATCAGGAGGGCGACGTTGGCGCACACGCTGACCAACACGGGTAAGTAAAGATAAACCAGCTTGGCCTTAGGGTCTGGGAAAGAGAGGAGAGCATGTCAGAGGTCGTCGCAAACAGTGTAGATACACTTATAACTTTAATGACTTACACAACGAGTAACTTTTGCCTATTTACAACACGGGGAAGCTTTTGACCTCTCTACAGTCTCATGCATTTCCTAGTAGTATGACCTGACACTTTTTAAAAGACAGGATTTTAATTTCCCCCCAAAAAAAGTTGTAAATACTTTTCCTTATCTCTTCTCTTTCACTTTTATTAACCTCATGACATTTCAATTAAGGCCCGGCCTTGATGTGAACCTTTGAGCGTGACTGGAGTCTCCAGCGCAAATAGAAAAAGGGGTAAATAACCCATTGACTGACCAGAGAAGAAGCACGTGTATATCCCGATCCTCGGTGTGATGACGCCACAAGGGAGCTTCTCTCGATAGTGGTCGAGTGTGAGGGCCAGGAGAGTGATCAGGGCAGGTACGCCCCAAGCCCAGAGCGAGTGGTAGACGTACCGTCTCCAGCCCCTTGATGTGGTCGAACCCCTGATGGAGCAACCACCCGAATTTTACGTCAGTATTCATCGGCAAAGACAACCACAGCGTCGATGCACAAACATGGGGAAAAAGAGACAGTCATATCACATGAGATCACAAGATACAGGAGTGATCCATTACAGGAAACCATTCATAGACTAATTCTGAACTTCTTTGATGTAAAGACACGTATACATAACTACGAACTGTACTTAAGTAAGATGAAGTATACACTGAGTATACATCTGGATACTTGCAGTGTCAGGAGGAGGGTCTCCATGCAGATGGCGGTGTTCCAGAAGAAAGAAGCCAGCAATGAAAACATGAGAAGGCCAGCTGGAAGAAGGAGAGGAGAAGGGTGTTAACTTTTCCCCAACGCCCTGAAGCAACACACACCACACACGCATATTCTCGTTTCTCTTTCTGGAGTAGAACGAATCTTAAGATAAAGTTTCAGTGAAGAGTTTTATGTAAAGCTTTTAGATAATCCAGTTCTTATCTCTGTAAGCAGTAAATTGAGGGGTCCAAATGGCACTGTCGCATGTATCTAACCGGATCAGACTGAGGTCAGGCAAGATCACCAGGGACGAGCGAGACTGAAGTGACACAGAGATCTCGCGACACAGTAACGGCAACATGTTGAGAAACGTCGGAAGACAAACAGACATAAAGGGTGTAAAGTCGCTCCAGGAATAGTTACCCATGACTTGGCACTCGATGGCTTCCATTGGTATCCTCATCAACATACAGACAGCCAGTAGGAGGAAGGCTACCAGACAGGCCACCACGTAGGTCAGCAGGATCCAGTCCATCGAGGTATGTACCTAGGGAAGGAGGAGACAGGTCAAGATCACCAGGAGTCGGGTTTTAAGACAGACAGGTTGCTTGTTGTCCTGCAGTAAGATGAGGAGAGACAGGTTAAGCCATAACACGTCGGGTTTAGGAAAGGTCAGATGTCTTGGCCCAGGTGTTAATGCAGTTTAGAAAAAGCTTTTGGGGGAGGGGGATGGCAGGGGGTAGTTATTATTTCAAGCGACAGCCACAGCAGTGGCAGCTTACCTTACTCACAGAGCCGCTGCTCCTCCTGAGGCGAGTGGAGACGAGGAAGAAAGTGGTTGCAAACAGAGCGACGCAGGACACCCCTAGCAGGGCCGCTGTCAACCTGAACTTCTCCGTGTGAATGGTCCCTACAGCCCCAGTCTTTGCACAGACCAGAATCATCGGTCGGTTCTCTTCCCCGGTCACGGCAGACTCCAGACAATAGTCCTCCTGCAGGAATGGTTGCCTGTTGAGGATGCATTTTCCCTCCATACTGACAACTTCAATCACATGGTTCGCTGCCAGTTCGGCGTGGTCTTCCGGGGACTCTGGGTCTATGAAGTAGTAATGGTATCCAATGTCACTCTCGCATGTGGGCAAGGAGGTATAAGTCAACTGCGTCACGTTGGCTGCTTGAAGGACCGGATTCTCCAAGAGCGTCAGAGCGATGTTGTCAGGAACGCAAGAAAAGTCGTCCATCCTCATGTAACTGCCGTGGGGACAACATTTACCCACGACGCTGCTTCCCGCCGTCGCACCGTGCTGGGCTGAAGGATATCTGATGCTCTTCTGTTCGGTGCGACAGACGAAGGCCCCCGTCTGCGTCTCGCTACCTGGACTGACGTAGTTATCCACACAGTACGATGACGCAGTCACGCTCCCCACCTCTGTGTCTATCGACAGGCATCCGGACCTGTTTACCCACCAGTGTGTAGTCGCGTCATCGAGAGTGACCCATTCTTGCACACACTCCTGGCCACCGATGTCGGTAGGATGCCAGAACTGTGGCTCCATGAGTTCCATGAGCTGCACCATGCGAGCCGTGACGTCCCCCCACGCAGCTAGGGCGCATCCGGAATCTGTGAGAACGTAGTCTCTGGGGCAACACTTCTGGAAGAAGTCCAGGGGACAGACTAAGGCAATGGCGGTCATGGATGTCACACCTTCCTCCCACACGTACTCGAGGCAGTAGCGCGAGGTCGAGTAGCAATACCCTGTCTTCTGGTCACACAGCTGGTCGGCGGCACCCAGGAAGGCCTCGTCAGAACTGACGGACTTGGGTGACCCACAGCCACACGTCAGCTTCCCGGTGCTGACGTGGATGGGAGCTGCTGACTTGGCCCCGTCCCTGAGGAATTCGTGCACAGGACTTCCTCTGTGGTTGCCCCTCATACTGGCAGACATCGAGCGACAGTCTTTGACAGAGGTGTCGAAATATTCGTCCGGTCCGCAGCACTTCCGTGTGAGCGTGTCGCTGGGTCTGGGGTGGCAGTAGGCCGTGACTAAGGACGCAGGCGCCGTCTGGTCAGGTCCGGAAACCGCCATTTCCAGACAGTAGTGATCTCGATCGTAATATACCCCTGGCGTGTGCCCCGCCGGGAGACCAAATGCCAGGAGAGAGTGGAAGTCGAACTTTGCTTCCCTGATACTGGAAAAGGTCCCCGTTCCAGGGCAAGGTCCCGATACATACTGCAGAACACTGCTAGCGTTTGCAGGAAGCAGCCCAAGCGCCGACTCCCGCAAGCCGCGGTCGCCTGCTGCTGCTTCACACTGTTGAGTCTCCAGGTTGATGATTTCGTCTTGGCCACAACACTTCTTCACCAGCGTCGCCTCAGGAGGACCACTGGCGGGTGTACTTCCCTGCCTCTCTGGCACTAGCGTTGGGTCCACGTCCATGTGACCCTCCGACTGTATGCTAGGGGCGGCCCCCTGCCCCGGAGGGTCGTAGAGGAGTAACTTCCTACCATTTCTGAACGCAGGTCTTTTAAAGTTGTTGGTATTGGCGAACGCAGGCGACTCTAGGTGCCCATCATCCCCGGAGTGTTCGCCTCTACTGGCGCTGGAAATGCTCTCGGATGCATTGCTCACAAGTCTCTGATTGTGTGGATCATAAACCACCTTCGGGAGACCCTGCAGGGGGTCTATCTCATCCGAGGTCGTGTTGTGTTTGATCTCGGAGATGAACGTGAGGTCGCTCTGACCTCCCTTCTGAAGAGGCTGGTCTGGGGAATCTGTTGGTAAAGTTGCCCTCTGTAAGCCGTTTTCTGCTGTATTTGCAGCCTCTTCGGGTAGATGATTTTCACGTCTTAATTCCTTCAGTGATACCTTTGTTCCCCCGTGCTTTGTCGAGAGTGTGGCGTCCTCAGGAGAGAGGGGTTTATGTGCCTCTGTGGCCACGGTCTTGCTGCGGGAGGCGGCTGTGTTATCAACGTTACAGGGAGACTTCGGAGACGCGCTGGCCACAGCCGAAGTACCACTGCCACGCGTGACTGATCCAAGCAGTAGAAGGAGGAGCAGAGACGTCGAAGAAGCCATTGTGATGTGGGCTGTGTAGACGGCACCTCCCTTCGACTTCCTCACATCCGCCTCCTGCCGGGGAGAAAGAGAAAGAGAGACATACGTTGATAACTTGTGTTGCTGCTAAATACTCAACACAAAAACCGTTTAAACGTTCTTCCAGATCATTAGATGCCAGTGCAGACAAGCTCGATTTGAAACACTTCAGACTGAGAGAGGTACAAATGGACTGGTATAAACTAGTGACACCATAACATTGACTCCTATTCACGTCTCTGAAACGACTCGGAAAAAGGCAGGAGTGAACTTTAAGAGTAAAGAAATAAGGTCATGAACCATTAAAAAAAAAAGAATAGGCAATCGTAGCTGAACTGCATATCAGGGAGTTGCGAAACGAACGTCATTGAACTTATACATTCTACTGTTCTTTTATGGCGAGTTCGCCACACTTTCCCAGACTGGAGGCTGGGCACTTTGTATTCAACAGGTACTCTGTTTGATTACCAAACCCCTGACCGCTTATCGGCGTTCTCTACGCAACAAATGAAGTTCATGCAGTATGAAGTCTGTTGTTGTTTTAAGGAATTAAGGGAATTAAGTCAGGTTCCCATTCATCGACCACCATTTAGGAGAGGATGAACACCTGGGGTGAGTGTAGGCCGACTGCCGTGCCCTGGATTCGAAATCATGCGAGTCTGACCGTAGGCTGGCCCGGGCTGAGTCGTGGTCAGTAACGCTGAATATGTGTGTAAGTGTGTGTGTGGCTCAACGGCGTCAGTCAGGAGGATGCAGACTCGAATCCCTCCACTTATTGTGTACTAGGCGTCCCTGACCCATCACCATCGACACCCAGCACAAATTATTACGGTACATAAGTATATACAACAAATCAATAGATTAGATATTCCTTCGTCAAGAAGGATCGCAGAATGTAACTCCAGTATCAGCGTAGATTACAATTCATGATGATAACTGATGTCAAGAACGTAGAATTTACTACAGATACAATGAGAGGACATTCAGGTCACTGGGAGCGTATATAAATGTCAAAGTACTGGTTGTGAACACCTTCACTGGCGGTCTCATACGCAAGCTAAATATAGCTGTAACATAAAGCTAATAGTAGCCTAACAAAGCAGGAAAGGTAAACACAATTCAAGATATGTAGACTGTGCGTGATAAGTAGTTCAGTGTTGTAATAACAAGTCCCCCATATGGGGAAAACTGATTCAAATTATGGGGTCTTGGCACGCTACATTCATTTGGATTTTAAGACACTTAAGTCCTGTTAGATAAACATTTTCCGCTGAAGCTGAACTGCATTAAACAACTGAATAAATACATGTGTTGTTGTGAAGACCCTGAACGGTGAAGGGCACCAAGAATATAATATTTCACTGTCGAGAAGTCGTCTCTTTTCCTTACTTTACGTCGACTGAGCTTAAAAGATGCTTATGCATGGAAGTGACGTGACTGGAAAAAGAGAGCCGTGGAGAAGCTTTGATATCTCGGCATACGTAAGAAATCTCGTGCAAACAGGAAGCAAAGAAATGAATCGTAAGAACTTGAAAGACCACACTCCCAGAGAGAGGTCGGGCGTTGTGGCTTGAGACGAGCAGAGGAGAGAGGGGGAGTTGGTTTAGACCCCTGAAGGACAGATTGTAAAAGGCTTAGACCCTTAGGGAGGTCGTTCACGCCCTTGAAGGACGGAACGTAAAAGGCTCAAACCCTAAATACAGAGGCCTTAGGTGGCCAGATCCTTAGAGGTAAGATCCTGCGGTTTCAGACCTAGTGAAACTAGGCCTTAGAGGGAAAAAATATACTTGAAAAACAGTCCCAAACACACTCACACACACACACACACACACGCACACACAGTAAGGCAAGCACTCGGCATTTTGCTTTACTTTCTAACATGAGACCTTAGTCTCTGTACGACCCGGGGCAGAGCAGCACTAGTCTGGTCACGGGGAGGAGGAGGGAGGTCTCTACA